>CABHPH010148217.1:4076-18226 GCA_902168325.1 Peromyscus nudipes | reverse complement strand
TGTGTGTGTGTGTGTGTGTGTGTGTGTGTCATGTGCATATAAATCTCTGCTCTTAAACCTCTTCTCATTGTACCCTCCCCTCCTCTCTCCTGGGCATGTACCTCTCTTTCTACCTACCTTAGCAGTAACATTTCTAGGTACTATGGCAGTATTTCAGAGTGTGAGGACAGAACTGGACAGTGAAGAGAAAACAGACCATCAAGGCACACGTTCCTTGGTCATTCACTTACAAGAAAGAATGAAAAGCTATTTCTTAAGTTTGCTCTCTGATGCGGAACTGAAGACAGTGCCAGAATATTGAAATTCAGGCAAAATAAGGAAGTTTGGGTTCACTGCAGCTTTGGCTCTTTATCATTCAAATCTCCATGGAGAGAATTTTATACCTTTGAAGTTTTCCTTTTTGTCATTTGAGAATGTAAAAGGCCAACATTTTCTGTGTTGATATAACTCTTTACTTGGAGAAAATAAAGTTTAAAAGGACAGATTTCTCTGCAAAATAATTTGTATTTAAAAATCCAAAATCTAGGCTGGGTGGGCGTTGGTGGCGCACGCCTTTAATCCCAGCACTCGGGAGGCAGAGGCAGGCGGATCTCTGTGAGTTCGAGGCCAGCCTGGGCTACCAAGTGAGCTCCAGGAAAGGCGCAAAGCTACACAGAGAAACCCTGTCTCTGAAAAAAAAAAAATCCAAAATCTTCCATGGGCATGGGATGGAAACACGAGAAGGTAAAGAAGCCGGAGAGTGAATGTGATCAAAATCCTTTACACACACGCTGGGCTAGAGAGATGGCGGGCTAGAGAGACGATTCAACAGCTAAGCTTACAGAGAACCCTAATTTCCCACACCTGTGCAGGGTGGCTCACAACTGCCTATAACTCCAGCTCCACAGGAATCGAATACCCCTGGCGTCCACAAGAACCTGCACTCATGTGCACATACCCCCCTCCACGTACACACACAGACACATAATCACACTCATACACATAACTAAAAATAATTTTAAAAATATATACCTGTATGAAAATGTCACTGTAAACTCATTATTATGTATAATCAATATACCTTAATTAAATTAAAATAAAAAAATCTATGATTGTAGATGAACCCACACCCTGTCAAGTAAGAACACACGTCCAGGAGTCTGAGGGTGGGGAAGTCATCTTTCCTTCCTGGTGATTTGGGAGGCACGGCACTGCCTGGGAGAAGTAAAGGCCCCGACTCCTTTTGGTTAAGCTACAGAAAATGATGACTCGAGACAAAATCAAACCAAGCAAGGGAACTCTTTGGAAGGATACCGAAGACTACTTAGTGGAGAGACCGGAGATGCTTATAGAAGGGTGGAGACGGAGAGAGGTGTTCGGGGAGTCCCAAGCAGTGCCTTTCAGAAAAAGCAGTCTGGGAATTGCAGGGATGACTCAGTTTCAAGGCGAGCCTGTGGACTTGAGTTCAACCCACAAAGTCTGTGAAAATCTTGCTACCTGTCATGCGCTTACAATCCCATAGCTGGGGAGGTAGAGACAGGGAGATCCCTGGGGTTCTAGCCAGCCTAGCCTGTGGACCAGCCCAAGCTAGTGAGCAATCCTGTCTCAAAAAATAATGGGAGCAGTACATGAGGAATAACACCCAAGATCATCGCCAGGCCTCCACACTCATGCACACACATGTATATGTATGTACATACAGAGAGAGAGAGAGAGAGAGAGAGAGAGAGAGACAGATAGACAGATAGAGACAGACACATACACACAGAGAAACAGAGACAGACAGACACATATACACACAGATAGACAAACAGACACAGACAGACAGACACATATATACAGAGAGACAGAGAGAGAGAGAGAGAGAGAGAGAGACAGATAGACAGATAGAGAATATCATCCAATCAAGATGGTTCACGTGACCTTAGCTTTCATTCAAGCTCTTAGCCAGGGTGCCAGGGTATTCTAAGAGCCAGACCAAGACATATGCTCAAAGCTTGGCCCTCAGGGACAGACAGAGAGTCTACCATCTTCCATTGGCTTTCTAGAGTGTGGAGAAAATTGATATACTACAGCCCATGAAAGGCCATGCAAAAGGCCTTCCCTCTTACACAGGGTGACTGGATGCTGACCAGCCCTAAAACCTAAAAAACAAACCAAGCCAAGTATCTGCTCTGCTTACTAAGTCTGGGTTCACTACTCCTACATGGTTAAGTAGGCCTGTGGTGGTTGTTCTTAAACCCAGATGAGAATTCTCCATCCTATAACATCCAGAGCTAGAATTGAAGTCTTAGTAGATCTCCGATCTAGGTGGGCATCAATGCTGGAAATGAGGCAACTGAAGCAGAGAGAACATGGCCAGTCTGTGAGTGTGCAGCTCACCATCATCAGAATCAGCTCACTTCTCTGTGTCCGAATTTCCTCCTCTGCAAGATGCTGCTGATGAGTGTTTATCACCTCTTAGATCACTGTAACGATTAAATGTGATGTGGAGAAAGAACCGGGTACTGTTGTTGGCGAAGTCTAGGCTCATCACTGTACGCTTGTCAGCTTGAGTCACTGTGGTAGGGTGATCATGGAGCTCAAAAAGTGTCCTTGTTCACATCACCGTTTCCCTGCATTTTTTGGTTAAAAATTCTTGAGTGGAGGATTAAAGACACAACTCAGTGGTAAAGTACTTGCTTAATGTGCACAAGATCTGGGTTTGGTCCCCAGTACTGCAAGGAAAGAAATGCCTGAGTCATCACTCTAAATGAGCCATCACCGATCTCACTGAGTAGCTCCTAAATAGGCTCATCTCCCATGTTTGCTACCCAAATCCCTCCCTATCAAGACACCTGGATGGGACCTTCCTGAAACATACAGGGTGATGGGACCCCATGTTCCACTCTATTTTATACATTTTGTCTGAATTGATTTGAAACTAACACTTAAAATGCTGTCAGCTTGTAAAATGTAGATGTTTGTACTGGTCCCTCAGTTCTACCAAGGTTCTCCCATTTGGGCAGAGTGTAAGTATTGATCTGTAGTCTGGAAGGACCATCAGAGATATTTTCATTGCTCTCTGCTATGGGCAAAGTGCTGACACGTGCAGTGAGGAAAACTCAGCATCCAGCTGAATGAGATACAGCAGTACCAGGAGAGGGAGAAAATCAAAAGGTTGCCCAGCAACAGGGGATGGCCAATGATCTCAGGAGGGATGGGCAGAGGCCACAGAAACCAAGCTATCCCTTTATTACAATACCCTGTGTTTTACCAGTGATTCTAGGGTGATTTCTAGCAGCTCTTCCTGCTGGTAAGTGCTGTTTTGTTTGTGTTAAAAAAAAAAAAAAAAAAAAAAGATCGATGGATGTATGTGATACATTCAAGTTGAAAACATCCTGGTGAAATCCATGGCTTTGTACCGTTAAGAAGAGCTCACTGGGAATGATCACCTCAGCCATGGGGACACAGCAGCGGAGTAGCAGGAGGGGGTTCCTAGGGTGCTGAGCTGCCTGAGAGACACAAAGGGTTCTGCTTTACACAACAGCCTTTCCTCACCTGGCAGTGGGTTCTCCCTTGGAAATCCACCTAGAAAGCCAAACCAAACAAAAATAAACACAATAAACAGAGAGGAAAGGACTAGCTGAAGATGTGTGGTGGCATATAGAGTAACTTTAAGTGCAGCCCCAGAGCAGCATTCTGACAAGTCCTTAGCCTATCCCACAGAGCACATTTGAATAGACTATTCCTTAGACTTCTTACCATGGACTCAAGGAAGGCTCAAGTGTAGGGGCCGAAAAGCTCTATAAGGACTTAGCAGTATGGTTTACAGTTCTTAATGGGGGGGGGGATACAGTTTCGTATTGGGGCGTTATCAAGCCATCTCTCCTCAGCACCCTGTGGCATGAGGGAGTGTCCTTTTGTCCTTGAGGCAATCATGGAGGAGATTGGCCTCATTTTCCAGAAGCACCTGATCACAGAGCCTGACATTATACATTCCTGTCCTGACATCACTGCCCGACCTTTATGTGCCCTTCAGTTACGCTCCTGTGTGGAACACTGAAGGAGGAGGCCTTGCTGGCCCTTCACGGTACCTAGCTTCATACGCAGGAAATGACAGAATTTACTGAGACGTTTTGTTCTTTATTTGCTTCTTGTTGTATGGGGCTTTGTTTATCTGTTTGTTTTTGTTGGGGGTCTCATGTAGCTCAGGCTAGCTCCAAGCTTGCTGTGTAGTTAAGGATGGCCTTGTCCATCTGATCCTGCCTGTCTCTAGAAAAGACGCCCTCCTCAGGCATGTATTCCCACAGGCTGACCACAGCTTACTTTCTGTCATCCTTTTCTTTCCAGTCTACAGAGTTTATTACAAAATTGCCATGGCTATTTACAATACAGATCAACAAAGCTCCTTTGCTGGGAAATAGGACTTTTCCCCCTCCAAAATAATGCATCTTAGAAGAGGACAAACAAGTCAATTCAAGATGAGCACCCCAGAGGGTAAGACCTGGAAAGGTTATGCCATCCCTGGGCACTTACTTGTCCCGCCCTAAGTTCTGTGGGGCTGAGAGTTTCCAGTGTTCTAAGTACAAGAAACAAAACTACAGACAGAGCCTAACGGGCACACCTTTCCTAAACACCAGGCAGGCTCTTGGAATGCAGAGCCTGAGAAGTGCCTTTGCTTGAGCAAGGCAAGCCAGGGTTAAAACAAGCTCTGGTCTTGCTTAGGGCTCAAAGATTAAGCCTTCTTCCTTCGTTTCTAGGGACCCTTTGAATATTAACGCCTCCTTCTCACTTCCTTGAAGAATGAACCCCACACTGAAAAGACCCACATTAATCACTGAGGATTGTTTCCGAATCCAGTGTTTATTAATACGTTTTCCTCTCCAGTTCAGAATGTTTTTAATCTTGTAAATCAGTAACTAACCAAAGTGATTGCTGCTGATTTTAAATACTTCGTGTTGTTTTTAATGGGTTTTCCAGAGCTGGGGTCTGATGAGCACACGTGTAATAAAAACACATCCTCCTATCATTTTTTCCCTTAAACACATTTTCCTTGTATGATTTGGCAAAAAGACAGATACTCATAGAGTAAGTTCTTTTACTGTTTATATCCCTCCTGGCCAAGCTCCAGCGAGCATTTAGCAGTGTATTAATCTGTCCGAAGTGAGCTCTGCAGGCCTCTGAGTTTCCCTGGTGTACCTGAAAATTCAACTGAATGCTTATAACCCTAGCTGAGCCAGAATGTATATTTTTCAACATTAAGAGAATTCAAGGATTCTTACGACTTCCTTCTACTTCCCAGTGAAGCCAGGGTTTTCTTGCAGAATTTAACAGCCTTCGATAGGCATGCAGGGAGCCACTTGCCTCTAGACACTCAGGGATAAATTTTCTTTTACTTATATTGCATCTTAGCCACGCCCATTAGAATCACCCACGTATTTGTAAGATGAACAAGGAAATGAAAATGGCCTGGTATGATCAGTTATCACTTCATGGGTGATGACTTCTAATGGAGGTGACAGAGACAATCTACACTCAGATTTCATAAGCTTAGCAGCTTAGAAAAAAACAAAAGAAAAAAATGAAAGATGATAGGTTTTGGATACTTTTTAACAAGAAAATTTTAAAAAATCATTTTATCTTTCTTTATCAGATTTGATGAAAGTCTAGGAAATACTGTATGCTGTGTCTTGAATGTGAAATATCCCCCATAGGCTCGTGTGTTTGAATGTTTGGTCCCCAGCTAGAGGCACTGTTTTAGAAGGTTGTGGAAGCTTTAGGAGATGGGTCCTGATTAGAGGAAGTGAGTCACTGGGGGAGGGCCTTGAGGTTGTATCCTCCAGCCCCACTTCCCCTCTGCTTTCTGGCTCCTGACCACAAACGGTATCCAACTCAGTGACTTTACATCTTGGTGAGTTCAAAGCCAGAATAAATACAACCAAGACATAGAAGTATGGAGAAAGATTTCTTACCTGCAGAGGCAAGAAGAACTCTGAGTTGTTTCCAGAGCAATGCCCCACACAAAGCAAGCATAGTAATTTTATTCAGAATGCCTGTACATAGTCACATAGGGATGGGCCCGTTCCTGAGCATGCTCAGTTTAGGAGCACATGCCTGAGCATGCTCAGTTTGTACCATAAAAGTTTAGCTAAAATAAAAAGTTATTTTGAAGGTATATTATCAGAGGAGGCTGCTTGTGAGAGGTATTTGCCTTGCTTGCTCACTAATGTGAGCACAAAATGACCAGCTACCTCAAATGCCTGCCTCCATGCCTTCCCTGCCCTGTCGTGATAGAATGCGTCTTGAAACTGCAAGCCAAAAGAAATCCTTCTGTCTCCAGCCAGCTATCTGGTCACAACAAGCAAAGTGGCTTAGCCATTATATGATGTTTAAAGTGACCTAATGGCTTTTCTCACCATAGGCATGCTGCACCTTTAGGTCTTCCAAGGAGAAGGCTTCTTCCGGCCTTTCTTGTTCATGTGTCACAAGCTAACTGTGTGAGGTGCCAGTACTCCATTACACAAAAAAAGAGATGCTGCTCTCAGAGGCGTGGGGGTGGAGAATTGCATCAAGGAGTCTGAAGTCAACACTGTTACCTTCCAATCACTCTTGCTGCACAACCTGAATGTGCCCTGCTCAGGCAGACATCATTCTAAAAGGGATATCTACCCTTGGACAGCCTTGACATGTCAGCAAAATAAACCTATGAACATAAGCATTTTAAAATTAGGTTTGTGTGCATGTGAGCACATGCATGCTCGTGTGTGTGTGTGTGTGTGTGTGTGTGTGTGTGTGTGTGTGTAAGGCAAAGTGATGCAGTGAAAACATGGTTTGCTTCCCAAATTGTCTCTGAACAAACATCTGAGCATGGCATTTTCTTTGAGGTATATGTTGCATGAAAGAAAGGCCCACATGCTTGTGTTTGCCTCCTCCCCTTCGGCTTTGCTTTATTCTTGGAAACCACAGGCATTCATCCCCTATGGTCTGGACGGAAGCCTCAGGTTCAGCCCCGGTCTCCCCTCATTGCCTCTTCCTGAAGCATAGAAGCATTTGCACCGAGCACACCAGGTGCTGCTTTCGTATTCTAAGACATACTTGAATATATTAGCACAAAGGCTAAATCAAAACAAGGCGAACTCCTGATCATTGCTGGATATCTAGACCCAGACCCAACTTCTGATTGCTCAGGAGTTGTTCTCACAGACCCTGAGATGGGGAAATCCAGTGCTAGTGTTACATGACATTTTAGCTATTGGTTTATGTTCATGACATCATCATTTCCTCTGGATTGCTAGATAATGACATATCCAAACACCAAGTTCTTGCAGATATCACTTTGCTGTGTGAACTCCTGGCTCAAGCCCAGTTTCAGGCTGAATTGCACAACAACCATTTCTCTTTTGCATTTTCTTTTCTCTTTCTTTTTTCTGCTATCTGGAAGTCAGTTCACTGAAGAAAAATGGTAAAGCTCTTTGTGTGTGGATATAGGTTCACTGGAGATGTTAACAAAGCTGAGGGATGCAGGCCCTGGCACTCCACAGACCTTTATCAGCATGAGTTCTTCTATCTGTGCGCTAGATGCTCAGAGGTCACTGTCCTGTGGGCCCTGGGTTAGCTGTATGGGTTTTTCCTTCAGGCATGTACGCAAGCTTTCCAATGTAAGATGCTACTGTTTTCATTACACTCTCTGAGTTTAGACAACCTGAGCAAAAGAAGCTTCATTTTCCTAAACTCCAGAAGCTAAAGAAACAAAGTTATTTGCATCACCTTGACTCACCCAAGCTTTCAAAAGCACAAAAGCTAATGAGCATGCCTGATTGCCACAAAGAGAAGCAATAGAAACCAACAAATATCATTCAAATATATTGATGACTGAGAGTCTTCTTTTTTTTTCCCTCAGGGCTGACCAGTTTTTCTTTTCCAGTGGCAATTCAACTGAATAAAATTATGTTTATCGGTTGAAAAGTATACTGCAAAAGTGATTTGATCTACAAGATCCTTGGGAGATATCTTTCCAATGCCAGGTGCAGCTTTCTGTCCAAGATAAACCTAAGTGGCATTCCTGGAATTTCCTGAAAGAATAGATGCATGCTTGGAATGGTATGTCGGCAAAAGAGGCGTGCGTGAGGCTCCCAAAAGAAATCAGAAAATAATTTTTTTTTTATCATGGGGGAGGTAAATAGTGCACAAATATATTAAAACTCTGTATTTCAGTTCAGAAAGGAAATTGGGCAAAGATGTCAGCAGATGGTAACTTCCTGAGTGGGGATGGAGTAGACCCTGGGCAGAAGAACTGTAAGTGCTCTGGTCTCACAGTCAGTCACAGCATTCAAATACTAGGAGCTAATGTGATTCCATTGCCCTATGGAAGTGTCCCTAAAGTTGGAAATTAAGAGGACAAAATGAAAGTAGATATTTAAGTGTTAATATGTATGGTGGCTAATGTTGTCAACTGGACATCTAAAATCACCTAGGAGACTTCCCTCTGGGTATGTCTGTGAAGCATTTCTAGAGAAGTTTGCCTGGAGTAGGAAGACCCATCCTGAATGTTTGTGATTTGGGGTCCGGGACCGAGTAAAAAGAGGAAGGAAGCAGAGCACTAGCATTCATCCCCCTCTGCCTCCTGTCTGTGTATACAACACTGGCAGCTGGCACACACACACACACACACACACACACACACACACGCACGCACGCACGCACGCACGCACGCACTCACTCGCGCGCACACTCCAGCCACCATGCTTTTCTGCTAAGGTATCCTCAGACTTTGAGCCTACACAAACCGTTTCCTTCTTGGGTCACCTTTGTTGGGCATTTCGCCACAGTGATGAGAAAAGTGATGAAGACAGCCTGCAGCTCTTGCCTTGCAAATGTGCCCGTGGCTCTGGGGGAGGGGAGGGGGAGAGAGAGAGAGAGAGAGAGAGAGAGAGGCAGAAGCCTGGACCAGCTCTTGTGCACCTGCTGCTTGGAGCTCCAAAGTCTCATTCTCTTCATTACTTCCTCCAGCCTCCAAAGGAATTGACGTTCTCTGGGTCCCAAGGACTCTAACAGAGAGAGAGATGGTGCCTGTAACAAGCCTGCTTAGAAGAGTCTTCTATTAAAAGAGTCTAAGAGTGTTTTACCCTTTTTGTTTGTTTTTGTTTTTGTTTTTGCTTTTTTTTTTTTTTCAAGACAGAGTTTCTCTGTGTAGCTCTGGCTGTCCTGAAACACACTTTGTAGACCAGGCTGGCCTCAAACTCAGAGATTCACTTGCCTCTGCCTCCTGAGTGCTGGAATTAAAGGCGTGCACCACCACCACCCAGCTATTTTTTTTTTTTTAATTAATTCACTTCATTTCAAAACAGAAGAGGGCCAGCACACACTCAGAATACACTAAGCTTTTTGCAGGACACAGGACTTCCAAAGCCAAGCAGACCCTGTCTCTGTCAGCCTCATACTATTGCTCATGTAATGCAGGTGCTAGATGAGGGGACATGGGCTCCACTCCTCCTAATGGGGGATTGAGAAAGTTTGTGATGTCCATCTCTGAGGTCAGCTTGACTGGATTTAAAATCACCTAGAAGATTTTAAAACTTCTGGATGTGTGCTAGAAGGCATGTCCAGGGATGCTCATTAACTGAACCCATACTCAGTGTTAGCAGCACCAGCCCATGGGCTAGAGCCCTGGACTAAATAAAAAGGAGAAAGTGAGCTGAGCACCAGCATTTATCTCTCTGCTTCTTGACTGGGAATTTGATGTGACCGGCTGCCTAAAGCTCCTTTCTCTCCGTGAGAGACTGATCTGTATAAATGGTTAGCCAAAACAGACCCTTTCTCCCTTAAACCGATTCTTGTTCCTCTGTCACATTAATGAAGAAAGTGACTGATAGAGCTTCTGAGAGCACAGCAAAGATGTCCCTCTGAGAAGAGCAAGGATGTGGGGACAAGAGGAGGGATACCTTCCAGGCAGAACAGATGAAGACCTCCAGGAGCTTCCAGGACATACCACGTTCTAGAAGCTGAGTGGAGTACAATGTGGATGCCTCTGACATCTCAGCCAGACAAGAGGAATGTGAGTATGTAGTATGAAGCTTCTTTCTGATCCAACCTGGCCTCCTGTGATGAACAAGGAACTTGGATTTACTCACTGATGGTGGCAGGTATGGGAGTTGCTCTGCTTATCAGGAAGGGAAGCCCTAATACCAACTCAGTGTTAGAGACCACTGCGTGGAACAGACCCAGGCTTTGACCAAGACAACCTGTAGTTCCCTCTTAGTAGGAGAAAGAAGAATAAAGAGCTTAGAGATGCTCTGTTAGGAAGGCACTTACCAAGCATGAGAACCTCAGTTCGATCCATGTTTGAAGCTGGGTTTGGAAGGATGCATCTGGAATCCCAGGGCAGGGTGGCAGAGACAGGAGGATCCTTACTCATCGGACAGTCTAGACTGCATGGTGAGTTCTAGACCCACGAGAGACTCTGTCTCAAAAAACCAAGATGCACAACGCCTGAGGAATGGCATCCAAAGCTGACCTCTGTTCTCCATAGTCACACATACATGCATACACCTCCCCGCTCCTCCCACAAACACCTGCTCCTATAACCCAGCATAAGAAAATGCACATGCTCACTGCAAACATGTGAGCCAGCCCCCTCCACCTACTCTCAACACTTGGAGAAGAGGACGGACTGTGCCAGGGATTTCTCTGCTGCCACAGGAGATGCACACAGAAAAGAACAAGAATTTACAGTGCTGGAGGCTTGTTGTCCACACCGAGGTGTGTTTGGGTTGGTTCTGGGTGAGACCTCCTCACGGCTCAGCCTTCTCACTGTTTCCCTCCCATGGCCTCTCTTCTATGTTCATGTATCCCTGGTGCCTCCTCCTCTTTTTACAGAGACAGCAGTCTTAATAGGATGAAAGCCCCACCTCCATCACATCCTTTAACCTTAATATCCCTCTGTGACTATTCATCTCAGTTGCCAACTTGACTCCATTTAGAGGCACCTCTCTGGGCATGTCTGTGAGGGAGTGCTCAGAGAGCTGTCACCGAAGAGGGAATGTGCACACCGAACGTGGGCAGAGCCATCCCATGGGCTGGGTCCTGGACTGAAGAAAAGAAGAAGGCGAGCTGAGCACCAGCGTTCATCTCTCTCTGCTTCCTGACTGTGGATGCCATGTGACCAGCGGGTGCACGTTCCTGTCACACTGCCTTCCCCATCCATGATGGACCGTACGTACCCTCCAATGGTGGGGCAAAATAAATCCTCTCTTCCTTAAGCTGCTGGAGTAAGGGTTTCTGTGGCAGGAAGAAGAAAATGAACTGATCAAGTCCTTTTCAGCTGTACCTGCCACACTGGGGTTAGAACTCCAGCAAATGAGTTTTAGGGGGTCACAGCTCTATCCCTGGCAAACATCCACAGGCAGCTATGAAGTTAGTTGTGTCTCTTTCACCCAGTCCCAGGGCTCTACGAAGTAGGGTCTGCTATGATTGGTAAGCATCCTAGAATTCGCAGGCTGGAATTCTATTCTGGCTGTTCCTGGAGCTGGGAGGCAGGTGAGCAACACAGCTATGCATTTACATACTTGAATATGCAGGAGGGAGTCGTCCTGTCCTCTCCCATGGAAAGAGGATTTGCTGTTGTCATTTTATATATACAGAACCATCTAAGAACTTGCTGGTTGAATTCTGTCCCCAGTTTCAACTACATAGGGAAAGGCAGGAGCTAAAGGCAGCCTCAGAACCCCCAACCCAGCCCCATCCTAAGTCCTTGAGACTAACAGCATGGTGGAAGACAGAGTGCAAACTGGGAAAAAGATGAGCAGAGGCTGGGTAACTGGGAATTAAGCTGCTTATCGATAGAGAAGAATTTGGGTGACCCCTGGCATCATCTGTCCTGGGACAGGATGGGCTGGTATGTCTACTCCAGGCACAAGGGAACCAGCCAACTCAAAACTGAAAGCCAGAAGAAGCACCCAGGACCCCAGAACTGTCTTCTCACCTTCTCAGCAAGACAGTACAGCCAGAATATTACTCTAATGTTAGCCTTCTCATTTGACCCCATAGCCACAAGAGAGCTGTTTGCCCACAGCCCTGATAGAGCCCACAGTGGAAGGGCACCCTTGAACTTCACTTATGTTTCAAGGAAGGCAGCAGTTTCCTTGGGACACTCACCTGCCCACGTGAGTACCAGATGAGCAAAGCTCACAGGCTCAGCAACTGCCAGGAGCAAGGAGTCAAGAAACCAGGGACAAGTCTGAAGACTATCACATGTCATGGGCATAGCTGTCTCCCTAGGTGTGGTTCTGTCAAAAAGGAGACAGCTTACATATAAAATAGCTTACTCTGAGTGGAACATGGTGGCCATCAAGAGCCAGTGGGAGGCCTGTTGGGAAACAGACCTAAGGAAATACCAGGAGCATAAGCCTGTAGCCACCTACCCCTGTTTGCTAGAGTGTTCCCAGTAAGTAACGAGGAATTAGGTCCAGAAGGATGCTCTCTCTCTCCCCAGGAAAGAGCCTTCATTATACTGTGGGCTTCCAGACTCTGAATGAGTTCAGACTTCTTACAAGCACATGGTTTTTTCCCCAGCCCTGAAATAAGTGTGAACCGAAGTGTGAAAAACAGACCTTGACCATATTGTTGTCACGACGAATTCACAGCAACAGTCTTCAGCTTTGAATTAGCAGCCTCTCCTTTTTTTGCATTGGAAGATTTAGAGATGTTAAAAAAAAATATCTCTAGCTCAGATGATTCAAAAGATTTTCCTGTTTGAGGTCTCCATTCTTCCAGCCTGCAGCTCCTGAGCGAGGCAACTTCCCTGGGACATGCCTCATAACGGGGAGGCATTCCCCTGGGTTTGTGGAAAGGGCTGCGCCACATCCCTGTGCCCTCCGTAATGAGAGAGAAGCACCTGGAGAATTCTAGTCCTAAGGAAGTCCCGAGTACAAACCAAGCCTGTGCTTTTCCATCAGCTCCCGAGCCAGTGTGAATGCATTACGAACCACAGAGCGGCAAATTGTATTTGATTATTTATAACCATAAAATAAATGGAATAATGTAGGTCTTGTGAGTTTTTTTTTCAATGATGGATAAAGCAAAGAACAGAAAATTCCCTGGTGGGGCTAAATGATTAATGTATGATGAATTCATAACACTCTTGTACTTGACAACTTTCCCTGAAGGAGTTGGAGCCAGTTTCCAGGATGCAGTACCTGTACCGTTCCCAAACTTTTAAGTTTTCTAGCCCTCAGCTCTTATGTAAACCACTGGAGTTCAGAAAATTCAAAGAGTTTGAAGAATATATATTTTCTTTCTCTGGGCAAGTCATTTTCTCATAGCAAAGGCTACGAAATAGCTTTCGCTCACCTGCTTCTCATTTGGTCGAAAGGCAGATAATCTGCCTAGGTATTTACCTCTACAATCATGCTGGAAGAATACTTGGAGATGAAAGGGAGTCTGGTGGGGCACTATCTGTCATTGGCTTCCCATGATTAAAGGTAGGCTACCTATGCAACCTGCAAGAGCCACATCAAAGCCTTCATTAGGCGAGCAGGTGCAGCGCCATGTCTGACCACATGATGCTCTGAAGTTAATACACTCTGGTCTGATTAAAGTCCAGAGTCCCAGCAAAGCAGGCGTGTGGAGGCAGCGATGCTGCTGTCTGTGTTGCCTCCCACTCAACGGCATGACATTGTTGTTCTTCATGAAGCCTCCCTCATTCTGGGGTTGTGTATAGATGCGGATCAGAGTTTAGAGGCCACCTGCTGACGTTTCCAGGTTCTTGTGCCTCAGAACAAATAATTGGATGAGAGACATGTGGGAAGAAATACAGACTACCTATTAAGGAAAAGAAAAGCATTCCCAAGAATGGAAGTAACTAGAAAGCTGTAACAGGTCTGAGGATCAAAGACCTGGGCCTTTGAGAGCCCTGGTCCTTCACAGGTCATTTTTCTATCACCTGCCTTCTCCATATTGGGAGGTATTGGGATGCTTTTTGTACATGCTGTTTTGTTACATGTAGCTCAAGTCAGAGGGTTTCTAGTCTTCCCCTGCTGTTGGGCCTTTCGTATGTCAATATCAATGCCTCTAGACCCCCCTCTTTGCCCTTTATCCTATCTCAGTTGCAGTTGGCATCAAAGGCCAGCCTTCTTTATTCTGTGTTCAGCATTGTGCCAATCCCTCTATGTATCATACCATATTTATCAGCA
>CABHPH010148216.1:32378-50659 GCA_902168325.1 Peromyscus nudipes | reverse complement strand
ATTTACTCCCTTTCCTCAACTCCTATCAGGTCCACCAGCACCTTTACCTATCAAATTTCATATTCTAGCTTATTTTTTAAGCCCATTGGGTCTAATTTGTATTGTTGAAATACTCTTGGGTCAACACAGCCTGCCCTTGAGCATGATTGACCTATCAGTGGTCACACCCTTAGAGCAAACTGACTCTTCCTTTCCCAAAAGCTATCAAATACAAATAGTCCCCCAGCTAGTGGTAAGACTTCATACTCAACTCCCCACTTTTATGTTGGGATTTTTTTTCCCTGTTTCTATCGATGCTACCATATCCACTGTGTGTTCATAAGGGTGGTTGATCTGCTGTGTCCAGAAATCATTGCTAGTTGTCATTCACAACCTCTCCATCATACAGTCTTTTCATCTCCCTTCCAAGAAGATCTCTGACCTTGTTGGAGAGAGATGGGATAGAGACTCCCCATTTAGGACTGAATACTTCCATTTCTTTTCTCTGCATGTTGACCAGATGTGGTTCTCTGTGTTAATTGTCACCTACTATAAGAAGAAGCATCTCTGATGAGAACTGAGAGATGTATTAATCTGTGTGTATGGCATCAAGTCATTAGAAATTATTTTAGCTGGGTGGTGGTGGCGCATACCTTTATTCCCGGCACTCAGGAGGCAGAGCCAGGTGGATCTCTGTGAGTTCGAGGCCAGCCTGGGCTACAGAGTGAGTTCCAGGAAAGGCGCAAAGCTACACAGAGAAACCCTGTCTCAAAAAACCAAAGAAATAAATAATAAATAAATAAATAAATAAATAAATAAATAAATAACAAAAAATAAAAAAGAAGTTATTTAAATGCTATGTCCATTTTGCAGAATAAAAGTAGCAGATTCTCCTTTGGGGACTGTGACCTATGTAGCCAATGGTTCTTGGCCCTGATAATGGTGCCCAATATGGCTTCTATTTCATAGATAAGGCTTTAAATCATCAAATAAATCCTTATTTTAAATAGTTGTGGATCACTCCAATTGCATTCACACTACTGTTGCATCTGTGGCCATATCTTACCATGACAGACATTGTTGTAGTTCATAAGGTTCACAGATAGGTAAGACTAAGGATTACTGACTTCTCTGCTAGCATGCACAACACCTTCCAACCTTATGAAAGCTAGCTAACAGAAATGAAAGCTTCATGTCAGTACCAGCTTGAGTTCTCCATGTTTTATGACCCAAGTATATGGTACTTTTCATTTAAGAAACCGGCAGTAGTAGGTTCTCCTCACAGCAAACCTTTTTATCCATGTATCTTTGCTTGCAAATGTTTCTTGCAAAGAGTCATTGGTCTGGTTTGAGACCTCTGGTTACTGCTACACTGTCAATACTGGGTCTTCACTGGGACTCCTCTTGGATATCCTGTTGTTGGGGCAAGGAGTTCTTGTGTTTTGCAGGCTTTACTGTTAGGTGGAACTATTGATTACTTTTCTGTCTTTGCAGCTTTCACAACACCTCGCAATACTATGAGGGCTAGTATGAAGGAGGAATCTAGGGCAACAACAGTTTGATTCCTTCCAATCTTGTGTCCAAAATATGGACAAACTTCAGCAATAGGGTCTTACTCTCAAGTTGTAGAAGGCAAACACAAAGGCAATAACAAGAGCTTTTATTGTTTGAGGGGTTTCTTGGACCCCTGATCAACAATGCAAAGAGAGGTTTCCCCTGCTGGTGTGTGTGTGTGTGTGTGTGTGTGTGTGTGTGTGTGTGTGTGTGTGTGTGTAGTATGAATCAGTCTTTAATATATTTTTCCTACATATTTTTCGTACATGCTGTGCTTTTCTTTCCTTCTACTTTACCTTCTGTATTACCCTCACTCTACTCCCCACTCCAGTCAAAACCTCCCTATTTGATAGAAGTGTTTCAAATTTTTTTATGAGAGCAAGATATCATTAATATAGAAAGCAGAAGAGGCAACACAATAACCTAACTTCATCCAGACATGAAGTGAAGCCTTTCTACTCTGAAGTCTTCCAGTTATATTCTAATTGCAACTAGAATTTTATAACATTGTTTGGGGCAACAAACTTCATTTCACCTCATCAATAAGCTTAGAAATATCATTGGATTTTGTTTGGTTTGGTTTTGTCTTGATTTGTCTGTTTTTTTGTAGTATAATGCACAGTAACACTATAAGACTATATAGAAATTATCAGACTGACAAAAAAAGGATTAAACATAATTAGCTCCTTCTAAGAGAAAGATTCTCACTGATTATGAAAAATGGAGTCACTCCATTGACAGTATCAGTTAGTATATAGCCTTGTAATATCATTTTGAGTCTTATATAAGCAGCAAAATGGAAGATGTAGTCTGTTCTCATTTCTTTGGTTTTATGGAAGTCTGAGCTGGCACAAATGTGTACTTGTATTTAAATAACATTTGAGATAACATTGTCTCCAGTAAAGTTATTCCATTCTCAACTCATCTTTATTTCACGTCACAAGTTATGTCATGTGTTTAAATTGAACTAATGGCTCTGACATTGCGTTGAAAGCCAGCCTAAGAAAATTTCTCATTTTATTGATTGACAAGTGTTTCTACTGACATCTAAGCACAGTTCTTATTGAAGAACCTCTAGTTAATACTGCCAAGGAATTAATGTTGCCATTCTGTATACATAGACCTTTATTTAAAACTTTAGAATAGTAGTTTGATATTGTTAATTGTTATATATGTGACCTCATCATCACTCACAAGAAAGATGCAGTTGCCAGGTCTTTTGTATGACTAAATATTGCTCAGTTTTTCTTAGTCAAATATAATGACTAGACAACAAAATGAAAACAGTTTCTCTTCTCCAGACTTTAAGTTAGAGATTTTACTGAGATGAGGTTCATGATCTGCAAGTGGAACACAATCTAAGGCTTATCTCAACATCAATGAGATAGAAAACAACTTCATTTATTTTCCATGATGCAAAAATAAGACAGGGTGGCTTTATTTGATCTTCTATCCCATGAAAACAGTATTATGGTATGCTTTAAATTTTGTGCTCATGAATTATTTGATGGCCATACATTCTTCCTATTGCAGTATTCATGACTCTTTACAATCACACCTTACTCTGATCCAAAGATAGAGGCTCTGTTCTCTTGAATTGGCCCTCATTCATTCTGAACACTACAATAATGTATCATAAGGAATTCTACATGAAGATCACAAGAGGACCTTAAGACACTTCGTTCATCCACCTGGAACATGGTTTTGAAGTTAACACACACAAGGAAACCAATAAAGCTATAACTATGTGGGTGAGGCCATCTTGAACCATCCAATCAAGTTCACTTTGCAGTTGAATTCTGTTAAGTCCAAAGAAATACAGCAAGCACCTCTTAACTGAAAAATAATGTCATCTTAGGATGTAATTACTAGATGTTTTAAGTCATTATGTTTTATAACTGTAACCAAGTTCATACCAGTAAAGTACTCACATAATTGTGGCCTTTTATGATCAATATTTGTACTTCTTTGGGAGGTACAGCATCAAAAAACTGAGTTTTTTCAGGCTTTACAGAAATCACAGGGAAGTGATGGGAATATCAAATGGTTGTAGACTACCTACATCTCCCCCTCAACCCTAAATAAAGATGGGTCCTTGTCAAGAACTAATGGAAGATGGAAACCATAGGAACAGATGTTCTTCTTGGGGGTATAGTCATAGAATGGTGAGGGTTTACTAATGAAGACATAAGTAAAGGATATCCCATTTTTAAATACTATGGGAAAGCGGAGAGCTTGTTCCCTTTGAACTCTACAGGCTTGTAGGTGATGTGAAGTTCTGGTACAAACAAGAGACTTGTCTGCTGTGGGATGGTCTGTATGTCAAACATGTTGCTTATTGGTCAATAAATAAAACACTGATTGGCCAGTGGTCAGGCAGGAAGAAGTATAGGTGGGACAAGGAGGAGAGAATTCTGGGAAGTGGAAGGCTGAGGAGACACTGCCAGTCGCCACCATGACAAACAGCATGTGAAGATGCCGGTAAGCCACAAGCAATGTGGCAAGGTATAGATTTATAGAAATGGATTAATTTAAGATATAAGGACAGTTAGCAAGAAGCCTGCCACGGCCATACAGTTTGTAAGCAATATAAGTCTCTGTGTTTACTTGGTTGGGTCCGAGCGGCTGCGGGACTGGCGGATGGCAGAGATTTGTCCTGACTGTGGGCCAGGCAGGAAAACTCTAGCTACACTTGTCTTTTTATCTGCAGTTGTTTTTGTGAGGTTGATTATCTCAGAGGCTGTATATCTCAGAGTTCCAGAATTAACATATCTTGTGAAGCTAAAAAAAAATGTCTTGTACTTGTTATGTCCTTTTCTACTCATGGGGAAAAAAGAACTGTTCACCTCATACAGGGACATTATCTATCACATATTCTGGGACGTCATTAATATTACCAAAAGAATTGTCACTAAATGAACTGTGAGAATTAATGGCCCTCAAAATGGTCAGAAAAACCCATCCTTCTACTAACACTTAGGATGTAATATAGAGCAATGACAAATGCCAGTGAAGTGAAGACCATATTGTACAGACTACTAAGTATTCTGGCATGCAGAAATGTTATGAATTACTGTAGTAATAGGAGCCAATGTGGCATATGGTACATGACATATTTTAAAAATGTTACACTTTCTAATTTTGGGCAAAAGTTCATTGCTGTACTTATTTCTTCATGCCTTCTTTCTTCCCCCTTCAAAACAGATGAAAGTCAGTTAAAGGATGTCAATATAATGTCACATTAATTAGCATTCTTATAAATGTCTTAACTTACTTACAGAACTGGAGTACATTCAAGACTTGCTAACTTATCAAAGGCTCTGAATGTGTTGATTATGTATATGTAAATGCCACACACAGGTATGCATATTCACATACATGTGCATATACAGTATTATATATCGCACGTGATAGAACAGTAGCATTATTTCAGTTTGGTTTTAGATGCATAACATACCGTGACAAAACATAATGATTTAAAGCAAAATACATTAGTAATATTTCTCATGATTCTGCAAACCATCTGAAAAGCTCATCTGGTCTATGCCAGCTTGTGTGATATTTATGGTTCCCAGGAGTCTCAGCTGGGACTACATAGTTAGGATGGTTTCGCTGACTATCTGATGTTGACAGACTTGTCATTCCGGGGAGTTTCAGTTCTGATGTCGTGTGCGGCATATAATCTATTGTATTTTGGAAGGCTAGACTGAACTTCTTTACATGATACTTTCCAAAAACCACCAAAAAGATTCAAGTCCAACCATGTTCAAGTGATTTTAACTTCTGGTCACCTAATATTTGTCAATATTCTATTCTCAGAGCAAGTTCTTCGCCCAAGGCTAAATTCTGCATTTTTTGAGGAGAAATATACTCTGTGTATAGCAATAACTATTCTTTCTATATAAATATAGACATATCATGAAGAGAACATATTTCATTTGTTTTAATTCTTTTTAAAGGGGTGATTTTGTTATTGCTGTGTGGCAAGATTTTTCCTTGGGAGATGAAACAAACGCATCTACTCATCTCAGATAAGGAGCCAATGACAGACCAAAGGACAGATACCACCAAAGTCCAACTTGGAGAACCTGAAAGGAGAAGTATCAGTATCGGTTCAGGACCCCCAAGACCAAGTTCTCAGCACAAAGGAGATTGATTTGCCCCAGAGGGACAAATGACAGGGAATAAGAGACAAAGAATAGAGACAGAAGATGAGGGAGAAGGGGAAGGGAACAAGGGAAAGGGGGAAGGGATATTTGCCCCAGAGGGATAAAGGACTGCCTTTGGATAGAGGGGACAAACATGGCCCATAGGAAATGGGCAGTTTATAAAGGTAAAAAATGGTAAGCTCCATGTCAGGATGAGATGTTAAATTTTAATTGGCCATGTCAATTATTAGGATAACTAAAGGCTTTTGATTCCTAAACTTCAATACTTTGATAACTGGACCTCGGTAGTCAGCCTCAGCAGGAAGAAGTGTCCAAAAAAGGGAATAGAACTTGGTGACCAGCTTTACAAATGTAATCTAACCATTTTTAGCAAGGAAGAGGGGAATCAGAGAGAAGGGCAAGGCCTGCCAGAGCCATATTTGCCACGTTCGAGCTCACCAGAGTCCCTTCAGAACCAATGTGTTCTATTGGGATTACTTACAAGAATATGAGATAAGGGTTACTTACAAGAGCAGAAATGACTCAAAACCAGAAATGGCTCAAATGTCATCAAAGTCCACCCTAGCATGGGTGACAGCTCACAGACCGGAAATCTAGAGCACACTCTGCCGTGTTTGGACAGCCCAACAGGCTTGACAATGTCACTTTGAAGTCACTAACTCTAAACCTCTTCTGGTTTCTGCTTCTCCCAGTAAGAAGCCGCTCTAGACTCAATGTCTCCTCTGCAGATTGGCTTGTCTGTGAGGGACTCTCAGCAGCTTGACCTCTTTACTCTTAAGAGAGAATGAACCTAGTGAACCTGGTCAGTTTCAGGGACTTCCTGAAGCCATTCTGAGTTGTTTAAATTCCAGCTTAAAAAAGCTTTCCTGCAGGGTGTAATGTTTCAATCTGGC
Organism: Peromyscus nudipes; assembly: GCA_902168325.1. NCBI lineage: Eukaryota > Metazoa > Chordata > Mammalia > Rodentia > Cricetidae > Peromyscus > Peromyscus nudipes. Next base: position 44,064 of record CABHPH010148216.1, on the reverse strand, counting down.
CAGAAACTGCCACACACAATAGTTATCTTGGCACCAAGTTTAGTGCTTAGAACTTGTCACTTCATAAAAAAGTATTTGTTGGATAAATAAGTCTGTAAATGAAGACCTGAATACCTGAGAAATTGTTTGTCTATCTATAATTAAATAATGATAGAGCATAAGAAAGAGACTGCATATTTCATATACTTGATTTCAAATTTCTTATTACAAATGTTCTCTTTTTTTATGTCTTCTCTTCCTCGTTTGAAATATCAGTATCATCTATCATTTACACTTAGATTTTCCCCATAATCATGGCATTTGTTCTATATAGCTATATATGCTACAAAATTCAATTTCTGAAAGAAGTACACAAAATGGGCATTTTTAAAACATGATTTTACAACTATTAATACCACAAATTAGATTTTAAATAATTTCTCTCACTCTGTATGCAGGGCTGGTACCTGGTGTGTAGACTTATGAGTAGAAATCAGAATTCACTAAGTGATTCCCCATGACACCCAAAAGGGAGGTGGGTGACAGGCAATGCAACATTCATGGGTTTTGTTGTTGTTGTTGTTGCTGCTGCTGCTGCTGCTGTTGTTTGTTTTTCTTTTATAGAGGATATTGTCTTCAAACCAGACCTGGTAGCAAACATTTATGATCCCAGTACTCAATGAAGCAGGAAGATCACGTGTTCCATGTTTGCCTAGGTTACTGAGGACAACCTGAAATTACATCTTCTACATTCTACTGAGAAATCCTAAAAGTAAGAAAGAAAACTGAGCCTGGTGGTGGTGGCGCACACCTTTAATCCCAGCGCTTGGGAGGCAGAGGCGGGCGGATCTCTGTGAGTTCGAGGCCAGCCTGGGCTACCAAGTGAGTTCCAGAAAAGGCGCAAAGCTACACAGAGAAACCCTGTCTCGAAAAACCAAAAAAAAAAAAGAAAGAAAAAAAACTGATGTGACTGAAAGAGAATAATTATCTATGAAATCAAATGAAAGACTGCAGTCAATAAAACAAGAGGTGTTACACGTTTAGCACAAATCAAGACACTATGGTCAATTTTTGATGTTGGGTGTTGAGTACCCAATATGCAGTGTAAGGGCTGTGTCTGCCAGTGTTTCCCAAAAATTTCATCATTCAGAGGGAGAAAGGAAATATTCTTAAGCTGATGTCCTCCATTTTGAAGATTAATGTATGAAGATTAATCCTAACAAATAATTCTCAGCACTGATGGAATTCACCTCTCTCGGTCTGCTCATGTAAGTAGGAGAAACAAACAAACAATTAAGTTCTTAAAACAAAGGTTAAAAGAAAAGATACAGAAAGGGTGATGAACTCGGCCCAGAATCAGGGCTAGGAGTTGGCCCACCCCAACATCCACTGCTGAATCATGGGAAGGGGCCAGATCTGAAGATCCAAAGCTACAGGATTGCCATGTCACAAGTCAACAACAGGATATTCAAGAGGAATCCCAGTGAGGGACCAGTGAAGCCAGAGGCCTCGGACCAGATCAATGACTCATTGCAATGAGCACTTCACGTAAAGATGGATGGAGTAAAGGGTTTACTGTGTAAGTCACTGTGTCACACTGTAGCTTCCACACTGAGACTTTTTTGTCTTTCTGTATGTTGGTTTGTTAGTTTGATTTTTATTTTGGTTTTTTGTTTTTCTTTTAAACTTTATTTTATTTGGCGAGAGGGAGGTGTTGCAAGGGCAGAGGGTAGTTATGAAGGGATGGGGAGATGAATGGGATTGAGATGCATGATGTGAAATCCACAAAGAATCAATAAAAAAGAAAAGGAGATGAAATAGATAGACCTAATTTGGTTGTAAATAACCAGAGTGTCATAGTAGCAGTAAATAATCCATGTCACCATATACTCTAGCTTTAACTTTCTAACCCCTTATTAATGAGTATGAGGTGATTAACAACACATTGAAATAACATATGTATAAAAGTGGAAATCTCCCTTGACTAAAACCATTACATTAAAATTACATGGAGCAGAAGTATTGTTTCAATAATAGCTTGGTATAATAAAATTTTATATAACACATATGAGTTATGTAGAAGTTAAGTGAAGATTGGAAATTTTTGAAAATCTGAATATGTAGAAAGAAAATGTTCTTTCTTTCTTTTTTGGCAGGGAAGCGGTTGGCTGTCTTCTTGTATTAATCAGGCCATTATATAGCTCAGGTTGGAATTGAATTGTCAATTCTTTACCACAACCTCCCAAATTCTTGGACTGCAGATATTTACCACCATTTCTGTGTACTAACAGTAACTTAGGTATTGTGATCATTAATTTTTTTAATATTTTTCCAATTGATCAAGCTACGTAAAAAAATTGACACTGACCTAGGTCCTCTACATGTATGTTACAGCTGTGTAGCTTGCTGTCCTTGTGGGACTCCTAACAGTGGAATCAGGAGCTGTCTCTGACTTTTTTGCCTGCTTTGGGGACCCTTTTCCTCCTAATGGATTATCTCATCCAGTCTTGATATGAGAGTATGTGCCTAGTCTTATTATAACTTGTTATGACATGTTTGGTTGACAGCTCCATGCCCTTACTTTCTATCTTCAGAAAACGAATAGGCAAAATCAAATCAACCAAGATTTAAAGAAAATAAAATACCACACCAGATATACACAGACACTCTTTCTCTCTCTCTTTCTCTGTCTCTCTCTCTTTCTCTCTCTCTCTCTCTCTCTCTCTCTCACACACACACACACACACACACACACTATACACACCACACACACACACATACACACACACATACACCACATACACACAGTACACCATAAAAACACAAAATAGAAAACCATAATATACAAACAAAAAATCCTTCAGACAAAAAATGCCTAAACAAAGCAATATGAGAAGAAAAGGTCTACAAAAATATCTTTTGGTTCATCTTGTGTTGGCCATCTACCACCGGATCTGGGGCCCAGCCTCAAGTACCTGTGGGCATTCTCTAGTGAAGCAAAGTTTCTTCATATACCTTAGATCTATTATATTCAATGATAACATATTTCTAAGCAATTTTTCTTACAAAAACATTTACTTTACACATCTCATTAATTGCATTTTCAAATCTCATCTTTTTCAATGAGTAAAATGTTTATATGATAAAAATGCTATATTGATACTTGTTCTAATAAGTGTGCTTTGACCTCATATTGATACTTGTTCTACTAAGTGTGCTTTGACCTCATACTCCCCTGGTTTCATTTATGACAGTGGTCCCCAACCTCCTAATGCTGTGACCCTTTAGGCAGTCCCTCATGTTATGGTGACCCCCCCAACCATAAAATTATGTTTGTTGCTACTTCATAATTGTAATTTTGCTAATGTTATGAATTGCAATGTAAATATCTGTTTCCCGATGGTCTTAGGTGATCTCTGTAAAAAGATCATTCAATGTCCAAAGGGGTCATGACCCACAGGTTGAGAAACCACTTATTTATGCACTTCATCTGTAGTCTATTTAGCCATTGTTGTCAGGCTTACCCAGGGCCCAGCACCCTTGCATCACTGATCAACTACTCTCTCTACAATTTACCTGCCTCCCTCTTAACTTGTCTATCACTGCTGTGTAATAAGGAGCATATAACTCACCTAATTTCCCCCAATTCTAGAATCAATATATTCCAAATTTTGAAAATCAATTAACAAAATTTTATTAATGTTGAAGTTTCCCTTTGAAATTAGATTACTCTTTGTTTTATTTCCCAAATGCTCCCAAGAAGGGCATATTTAAGCTTAGCTTCACGGTGGTTCTTGTTACTGTTCCTGTAATCATTCTTAGGACTTTCTTACTTCCTAGCATGTTGCTCACTGCACATATAGACTGACAAGATGTCCCATTCAAACAACATCCCTCTTTACTTCCCATTATTCCATCCTCACGTTGAAGGCAATGCGCCTTTTACATGACTTTCCGTGCTTTGCTAAGGAATAATGTTTAGTATGTTCTGATAACAAAACCCCACGGATCCTGTTGTTAACAGCTGTTCTGTGAATGGAGAAAAGCAAGCAGGAGGAAATGGCAACTCTTACAAAACTAAGCCCCTTTCTCAATCCAAGAACGAATTGCATTTGGTTTGTGAGCTTCCTGAAAGTGAAAAACAGCTTGAATACTGCTTTAAGAATTCTTGTTGTGTTTGAGCTATGGAACTAACTTGAAATGAACATTCCCTGTAAAACTTCGGTGTAAGGCATGTCATATAACTTATAAAATAACTGCCAAGATGAAACATTGTCTCCACTGGATAACTTATGCAAGGCAGTAAATGAAGCTAGAACTTGCTACCAAGGTCAGTAGTGGGATATGAGTTTTCTCCATCTTGTATATGAAGCCCTTCAACTGAAAGTAGTAGATGGATGTCTTCCTGCCAGGATGAAGGTGTTTTACAGAACAGTGTGCGAACTCTCTGCCCTGATGCACAGTCCTCCTTAAGATGTGTTACAGCGGCACGCGATGTAGCATGCTGTAAAAAGGATACGCTCATTGAAGGGCCAGATGACATAAAACATCAGAGGATCTTGTCTGACTATATGACTCAGGAGGATGAATGATGCTGCCTGCTCCCGTCTGTACTTCTCAGGATGAAAGCCTAGTAGACTTATCGCTGCTTCATCATGTCAGTTTAGTAATTGATGTAGTAACATGACTTGGTTCTACATTACAGTTATTTTCTTACTGCTGTGTCAGTGCCCAGTTGAAAAGTTCCCAAAAATTATTTGAGTGAAACTTTCTAAGGCATATTCGATATTTATACATTTTTAACATGTTCTATCATGAAGCTTACATTTTAACTCTTATTTCAGAAAAATAATACAATGTTTAAAAACTGTAGCTGATAGAGTATCAGATATTTCAGGCTGAACCCTGCGGCTAGGTAAAAAATGTGACCTGTTTTTGAGATTTTTTTTGTGTATTTTACCAGTAGGTTACCTAATATAAAGAAGCAAATGGTGGTATTATTTATGACTGTTTTGGTTTGTTTCCTTGACGTGTATATAACGGCTCAGAGATAGACTGTTTCTAGTGTGCTTCCCATGCCTCTATTTTCTCTTGCATAGATATAATTAATCAAATGATAATCTTTTGCAAACTTCTCAAGTCTAAACTTTAAGTCACTTATCCAAGGCTAGCAGCATTCATTAAGTTAAATATATCAAGGCAATTCAACAATGACCTTAATGATATTCTGAATAAATAAATCAACTGGCAGTTCTGAGTTCTATAAGATGACTAATATGCTAGGGGACCTAAAAGTATTTGAATACTCAAATTCTTCCTCCAATGTAGCATCATTTATTTTATCTGCACAGGGATTCATGAACAAAAAAAATAGATTTACCCAATGTTACACAGCTAAAATACACAGCCACTACTTTATTCAGATAAATTCTTTGACACAAACGCCCTCCTTAAGTTATGAACATTGGAAGAGCAGCACCTTCTATATGCAAAATAGTTATAGGTAAGAGATAAATCAATACTCTCGAATATATATGAGCAAAGACAGATCATAGAGAAATGTAGAAAACTGTATTCCAGGAAAGAGAAAAATTCATCAAAGTAAAAGATGCAATGGAGTAACTCTGATGAGAAAAGACAAAGAAAGTGAAGTCTCTATTCTTAAAGACACTCTTTGAAAAGCATGGTTCTGGGTTTGCTGCTCATAAGACATGGATGTAAGAGCAAGTGCACACTGATGCTTTGTGATTGCAAATGGTGTGTCCAAAAAGCACCAATTGAGCCATTGCCTTCCCGAGTCTTTGGATCACTATGACCACACACTGGACATCAGTTAATTACCAATGAAATTTCACAAAGCAAATTCATATGTGCTCCACACAGTAGCCTTCCATGAGAGGCAGGCATTGTATAATGTGACTACAAAAATGACTACTTTAACTATGACCAGTTATATCTACCAGGATTTTTTGTTTTGTTTTGTTTTTCTCACATTTATTTTCCACCTACCTGTTCTGGATATCTAAGACGAGAAGTTAGTAGTATCAAGATTAGAAGGGTTTTAACTTCAGAACAACCACTTTTCATTAAAAGAAGGTCAGTTTTTGTCAGCTTTATATATTTAGGGTTTATGTAAGTGATATGTTGAAAAGCTATCAAAGTTATACTCAATTAATAAACATTAGAAATGGATGGCTGGTTTTCAAAGGGTTGTGTGATTCAAGAACAGAACATGTGGTTGCAATACTGTACTTCAGGATTTCACACTCACTGTGCTGAGGCATGTCCATAACATGTGATTTATAACACATTGAGAAAGGGAAGGAGGAATTACTGAAAACGGCCTTAATGGTTAGCCATTTCCGTTGGTGTATATAATTATCCAAACAAAGCAAAAAAAAAAAAATTCTTCTCCTGTCTCAAGAAAGGAAAGAATCTTGGGTCTGACTTTTATCAGGAAATAAGTATCTGAAGTAACTTTTGAGCATTTGCATCCTGAAGTAGAAAAGAATGAATGCTAGTTCTATAATAGCAAAGGAGAAGTAGAAAGATTGAGGTAAAACAGACATGGCCAGCTGAACCAGAACTGGCCAAGATAAGACTGACTGATCCCTCAGCCCCAGGAGGGGAGCTGCAGGATATAAGTTCCCTTTAGGGCTGTGCATTCTGCAATCTCTTATTCTCTGAATTTTGGCCAGTTGCAGAGAATCTGTTACAGTCAAAATCTATTGTAATTAGAAGTGTCTTAGGTAAGGGATGAAAGATGCATCGAACCATTAGAAGTCACTTGAATACTGTCCATTTATCAGAGGGAGTGGAAAGAGTGTAAAAGCCTGAGGCAGTGGATGACTACAAGTAAACATTATCTTTGGCACACAACAGGGCTTTAACAACAATAAACAAACAAATAATAACAACAACAATATAAAAAAGAGGAAAGGAGAATTCTCTCTTCCAGAGATAAAAACATTCCTATTCTAATCTTGGATACTTAAACTCCAGATTCTCTTGCCTTTCAACACTAAAAGGTAGGCCACCTGTTCCCATGATCTAAGTCTTCAACCTCAGACTGTTATGCCATTAGCTCCTGAACTTCTTCAGCTTTAGGCATATATTCAACCATGCCATTGACATCCCTATTTCTTCATCCTTTGGAGGGTCACTAAGCTTCTCAGACTTCATACCATGTGAGACATTTTCCTGAATAAATCATCTCTCAATGCTGTGTTATTAATTAATTTTTGAGCTGGAGTTTGACCTCAGAGCACTATACTTGCAAGATAACCTATCTACCACTGATATGAGTCCTCCAACCTTTACAAGGGTTCTTAAAAGAGAGAATAATTCTTGGCCATGGCAAAAGAGAGAATGACAATAGAAAGAAGCTTTAGGAAAATGGGATGCATCTACCTGAATGGTATAATCACACAAGGAACTCTTATAGAAACAGTAAATGGATGGATTTTTCCCCAAAAGCCTCCATAGGAACAAGAAATGATGGTATCAGCCCTTTTGGACTTGTGTCTCACTTTGACTTACAGAATTATTAGATAATCAGTTCATCTTATTTTGTTCTACCACATATCAGACATATAAAAAACAAATATATTATGTGTATGACTTTCCAAAATTGTCTACAACATGTTTTGTAAACAGTGATGTTTATATGATAAATTTATATTTTTGGTTGATTAGAAGGAAGCTCAGAACTGAATTTTGCAGTAGAAATTTTATCTGGTTGTAGAACAAACTACATGCAAAGGAAACCAATAATTCAAAAAAAAATGGAACATGAACAAAATTATTCTTAAAAAATCATATCACAAAATAATGACAAACAATATTTGCTTATTTCAGTGGTTGATAGATACTCTCTATCATTCATTTTTGCCAGATAATAAAAGGGATTTATAACTCCTATCTGAACATTTAAGAGTTATGTTAGTATCTAAATGGCTTGATTCATTGTTTTATTGTAATCAAATATATTTTCTTTTTAAAGTGTGCTCTAGTTTCCTCTACATTGTTGTGATAAAACTCTATGACACAAGGCAACTTAGGGTAGAAAAGGAGTTGCTTGGCTTATACTCCCAGGTGACAGTTCATCACTGAGTGAATCCAGGGCAGAAACTCAAGCAAGAATGTGAAGCAGAGACCATGGAGGAAGGATGCCTATTAGATTTCTTTCAGGTTCGTGCTTATCTACCTTTCTTTTACATCATAGTGTAAGACAAATTGCTAAATGGTCTAATTAATAATAATTAAAAAAAACACCTGGAGCTAGATATTGAGGTGAACACAGAAAGATCAGAGAAACAGAACAAGCCACAGCCAACCTCACCTTGCCTTCTCCTCAGCCAATCCTGTTCCCATGAATCCTCAGACTGAATGCCTCTTAGTATTCACCCCTGAGGGTCTCACTTGAACTGCTTAAAAGCCTCTAGTTCCTGGTCCTCATTTCTTAAGAGAGTGAGTTCCTGTTTCCTCACACCTTATATACCTTTCTGTGTCCTGCCATATTACTTCCTGGGATTAAAGGTGTGTGTCCTTCCCAAGCAAAGACATGAGATCTCAAGTGCTGGGATTAAAGGCATATGCCACCATGCCTGGCTCTGTTCCCAGTGTGGCCTTGAATTCACAGAGATCCAGATGGATCTCTGCCTCCCAAATGCTAGGATTAAAGGCATGTGTTACCACTGCCTAACCTCTATGTTTAATATAGTGGATGTTCTGTTCTCTGACCCCTAGATAAGGTTATTGTGGTGCATAATATATCAACCACATCTAGGACCACCAGTCCAGGAAATGGTGCTGCACATGATAGGCTTGTCCCTCCTGTTTCAATTAACAGTCAAGACAATTCCCCACAGACATGCCCATAAGCCAACCGCTCAGTTGAGACTTCTCTTTCCAGATAACTTTAGTCTGTACCTTGAAGACAGTTAAACCAATCAAGGACATAGTGAAATCTGTGCATATGATTTTTTTTCTTTTCCCTTAGAGAAATTTGTCTTAATTGCTTCTTTCATGCTTCCTAAAGCACACCAGATTATGTGTAGTTCATCAAGATGAACACTGTACATGAGTGACTCTTTGAAAGTTTTCTCTTCCTTTATCCACCATTTCAGCTCTTTCTGTGTTTAGGACTCCTTATCATTCTTGCTATTTTTGTCTTTGTTCTTTGTATGCTCTCTATGACTGTGTCCAGTGTTAATAAATGTTAAATCTACATGATTATTCAGCTTGTACGTTTTCAAAATGATGTTTCTTATGTGATAAAATGACAAAGCACAAAGACCTAGTACCTCCTCTAGTAATGATGGTAAAAATGCCTGCTTGGGTTCTAAAGCTACAAACATTAGATCATTTTCCTTTATCTAACTGGCTTTTCACCTGGCTCCTAATTTCTACTAAATGCAGCATAATTTCTCTATATTCTTTTACACCCTCCATTTTTGAATGAGTTACCATCTTATTTACTATTACCTATGGATGGCTTTCCAAATATTTCTAGTAAGAATTTCATTTCTAATTCATCCACAGTATTGTGTACTCCATTCATCTAGTAACTTAACCAACCCCCTTTACTTTTAAATATCACGGGCTTATTTCCAGCCCTGGTGGGGCTTGTTATCTGTCTGCCCACAGTTCTGCTGGGCATGCTTGGAGTGTCCTGTCCAGATCATTTCTATGGATACATCCCTTCTGTGCATCCTTTCTATGCTATTCATGTGGCCTGATGTCCCCTTCCCTGGAAATTTATCTCATCCAAACAGGAAACCCATGCACACATCTCAGCCAACACATGGCTGACGAGGCTTACAATGATGACTCTTGGGCTCTGTGGTTGGAGCAAGAGTACTTGACCCTTCTCTGGGGAATCAGAGAAGACAGCATCCACATTTTATTTTAGTTTATTTGTGCTCTTACTCGTTTGACCAATTCTATTTACCTCAATCCATCTTAGGGAGTTTTCTTCAAATAAATCCCTTGGAAAAGACCCCCCACTCCATGACAGGCTTTGCCTCTATGTTTCCAGCATTACAGAATTATTAGCCATCCATTCATTACCATGACACAGGTCATCTGACCCCTGAGAGCTGAATGTTCCAAACTCCAATGCCATCCACATTAAATGGACTTAGACAAAAAATTCTTACTGTAATGTACAGAGTGAAATGGTATCTGTACTTCCTGTCATGTAGATATGCGTCCTTCCTACAGTAACTGCATCACCTCTTGTAGGCATTCCTCATCTCCTGGCCCTTTCATTACCTCATATGGTTCTCCCAAACTATCTGCTATGAGGCTGTTCCTTTATGTATTTCTAGGTGGTGTGGTGTTTCTAAAGCTAAGACATAAGAAGCAAATGAGCCTGAATGGCTTCACAACTGTTGGAGATTAGAATCAAACTTAGAGAACAGCAGTGCCCACATGTGACCTTCAGGCATGGCATCCTTCTATCCCATCTTTGGTTTCTTAATCTTCCATTACACATGTGATTTATCAGCAATATTATATTCATCCCATTTTTTCTGTTACCAACTCTCCAGAGAAAATGGATTTGAAAGAGTCTGAAAAGGCAACATTCATCCCCATGAATTTTTGTATTGATATTTTCTACAATTCAGTCTTTAAAGTTCACTCACAAACTCCTTGTTCTCTCAAATAGGAATGGTCCGATTTTTCTTCTTGGAAGACTCATTCTTAAAGAAACTGCCAAACAGTACGTAGAAAGTGAGACGGAAAGCTACTCTTCTGAAAAACAAGCAACATTTTGGGAAAATAATAACCCCAAACAGTGAATGGATATCTAGGGGTTGCATTTAAATATGCACAGGGATACTGGATTGGAGAGTGATGTCACATTAGAGTCTATGAGGGATATGAGTAGATTCAGTCACCAATTAACGAAGCCTTCTTGGGCTGATGATCTGACTCGGTAGAGAGAGTGCTTGCTGTGCAAGTATGAGAACGCCTGGCCTTGAGTGTAGCCTTCACATGGGTACATATGGGCAAGCACAGCTGTACACGAATGTGCACACACAGAGATAAATAAGCAAGGAAGTAAGATTTAAAAACACGGTCTTATTCCACTGTGAGCTATTGAAAATGAATATCTCTGGGTCCCATGTTGGGTTAATCTTCTCTGCTCATTCTTCTCTTTACGTAGGAAAAGAAAATGTCACCCCGGAACATGTCAAAATTCTGGGATGGACCTGCAAAAAGTATCTAAATTTTTATGATTACTCCAAGGGAAACAGATTTACGGCATTGAAGTCTCTAAATACCTCACGTTGTTAAAAAAAAAAATTCTTATCAACATGTGAAAATGTGACACCTTTGAACACATTTCTTTAAATAATATCTTTGGTTTCCTGCAGAATATGAATCAGCGTAGCAGCAAAGGTTTTTATCAGCAACAGGGAGACAAACAAGATCTATTTTTTCTACCAGAAAACAGGAAGTCTTCCCAGTATTGCAACATGCAGAATTTAACTGAATCCTCCCTCTACCTAGGCCTTTTAAAAGTAGTGCTTAATAATTCAGTTTTGACAGTGTGGATGTATAGTCATTATTTCCATTGTACACATGACAAAATATACATGTTTTCTCTAAAAATTGAAGGCTGTCTGTGGGGTCATGTGGAAATCTACCAAAGTAGAAATGTGTGTGTGTGTGTGTGTGTGTGTGTGTGTGTGTGTGT
>CABHPH010148216.1:0-32278 GCA_902168325.1 Peromyscus nudipes | reverse complement strand
ATATCTCTCACCCTCAAACAATTCAGGCTATTGGTTCATGTTCACAAATTGATAAAAAGACTCTGTTGCCGAAGACAACACTTACATATCTTATTCAACACAGAAACTTTGAACTGGTGCCTAACTAGAGCCTTCACCACTAATGACTAATGTTCATGGTACTGGAAGGTCCTCTGCATGCCACCAGAGGAAAAAGCTAAACACCAATCCAGCTACAAACCCCTTAACCTACAATGGGAAGAATCTGGGAGGAGATAAGAGAAGGGAAATCATGACCAGAATATAGTGTATGAAAAAATATCAATTTTCAATTAAAAAAAGAAGACTTTGCATTTGAAATTATCCTAAGTGATGGTTAATCATGACTGTCACCTTGATGGCATTTTGATTGCATAGAATACACACCTCTGCTCATGTATGTTGGGGTGTCTCTGAGGAACAGAGACTTGCCCTGAATGTGGTTGCATCATCCTACTGGCCTGAGGTGCAGACTGAATTAGAAGAAAGTACATAGAAGACGAGCATTCATCTTTCTCTGATCTTTGATCATGAATGTGAAGTGACCAGTTGTCTCACTCTCCTAATATTATGCTCCCTCACTACGATGGACTAGGCCATCAAACCATGAAGAAAAATAAAATCCTACTCTCTTTATTTGTTCTTTGTCAGGTGTTTTTGTCAAATACTATTGAAAAAAGTACTATGCCGGAGTCCAGCTCTGGATGAGGGCAGGGTCTGAAGATGGGTGGATGCAAAAGCGGTAGTGGGAGGAATCACACACAGGACACTTCTTAGTTTCATTTTAGGAAAGATGGACGGAGAGGAAGCGCATCTTTGTGTGGCTTGTCCTGCTCTGACAGGAGCCATCCTCAGTGGAATAGGTCTCAGCAGAAGGTAAAAGGAGGAAGGAAGTGAGTCAGGCCGTGATGGTCGGGAGAATCTTGCAGCCTAACTGACTAGCAGCCAGAGTGGTTCTTTATTTACACAGAATTTAGTAATCAGGGATACACCCATGATGTTCCAAAACATAGAGCATACCATTTTGGTTTTGGACATGTGTTTTACTTCCTTTTGCTCATCTTTTAGTCATCATTAATAAACTATGACAGAACAGAGTTATCATTTCCAATCATTTTCCCTCAAGTTTTGACATCATTAATAAACAGAGTTATCATTCTTACTCATTAACCCCATAACCCAAGTTTAAGAATCTAGAGGCATATTACAGCCTATTCTCAGGCTCGTAGCTTTGGTTGCTTCAAGGACACTAGACCAAAACAAAATCTTCAAGCCACCCATGGGCATTTTGCCATGTCCCAAACAGTGTATTATTAACTCTTAGTGGTCAGAGTGCCCGGGAAAAATCCTCAGGCCAAAGTTGCTGCAGTTATTATTCAAATTCTGGCATAATACAATATTCATATTTATATCTTTATAGAATTTGTCTATACATCTAATCCTGGCATTCTGTTGTTCTTTGGTCATATGACATTATATGGCTCTGCATGAGCTAACTGTTCTAAGAAAAGGGAGGTCCTGACATCTCATTCTTTTATCATCTTTCCACTCCATACTTTGCTCATCAATATGTCTCTGTGTAGGGCAGAAGTACACGTCATGTAATTGTCTGAGTGTACAGTGGGAAGAGGCTTGTAATCTGAACTGCAGAAAATTCCTCTAGCCACCAAGTCTTGTTGACCTTTTTAAGTTTACTCTGTTTTGAATATCTTGTTCCTGTGTAAGTACAGGGACAGATGTTTCAAAAATGCCTTATAGCCTCATGAAGAGACCTCTGGCTTCTTTATGTATCACAACCTCCAAGGCATAAGGAAGACCTTCAAGCAGATAAGGATATCTCCCTAAAAGCGGGAGGGATAGTATGTTCAGGACTGTCCTTGGGAAGCTTAGAAGCAGTACTCCTTGGAGAAGGCATAAATGATTCATATGAAATTTTCCATCAATCTAATATCCCCAAATTATACAAATATTAAAAGTCTCTCAAGTATGTAACGGGTGGAGATGAAAACCAAAGGTAACATGGCAGCCATCATGCGGCTCAGCTTTACTGGATCTTTGTCAAGCAGCTGTGACTTCTGCCATTCCATTCAGATATGGCTGTGCCAGTACTTAGTGAGGCTTTTATTATTTTTCAATTCAATTTATGTATTGATACTCACCAAAAATTTAAAAATTCTAAATTAAGCTGTCAAAGTCACAACTGTCTTGTTTGTTTGTTTGTTTTATTTGGCAAGAAAATGGGGGATTCTTTTCCTTTAAGCATTTGCTTCTATTATGATGTCAACAGATATACCGTATCTTAGCATGCAAAATCTTCTGTGTTAACTGTAGTTTTAATTCATAATTGAGCCCTCTACATTGAAAAGATCTGAAGAACTGAGAGGAAGTGTGTCCTGGTTAGTTATTTGTCAACTTTTTACAATCTAGAGTCATTTGAAATAAGGAATCCTCACTTTAAAAAATGTTCCCATCAGACTGACCTGTGAGCAAGTCTTTGGGGCATTCTCTTGATTGATGATTAATGTAGAAGTATTAGCCCACTGTGAGCAATGTCACTCCTGGATAGTGAGTACTGAGTTCTATAAGAAAGCAGACTGAGAAAACAATGAAGATCAATCCAGTAAGCATCACTTCTCCACAGCTTCTGCTTTAGTTCTTGCCCTGGTTTTCCTCAGTGATGGCTTATTACCTGGAAGCATAAAGTGAAATAAACAGTTTGCTTTCTGAGTTGCTTTTGGCCATAGTCTTTTATCACAACAATAAAAACCCTATCTAAGACAGATGGAGACACACATAAGAATGATGTGGTTGGCTGGAGAGATTGCTCATTGGTTAAGATGATTTTGTTGATCAATCATTAAGACCTGAGCTCAGATCCCAGCACCTGTATCTGGAAACTCACAGATTCCTATAACCCTGGCTTCAAGGGATCCATCTCCCTCTTATGGACACAACAGTCATCTACACACACAGGTTCACATATATATAGCATGCATGCATACACATACACATGAAATAAATATTCTCAAAAGGGTATGCTATTGTAGAATGACTTTGAAGTATGGGATCTTGGCAGAAATGGTATTTAAAATCCAACCTATTCTGAGTCTGTTAATTTTCAAAGGTCTCTTAAAGGTGGCCAGTCTCCTTTCCCACATGACTGTGATAAATATGCCTATCAGACCAACCTAATAGGAAAGGCCATTAGAATCAACACGCATTGCTATTAGCAGCTAAGAACAAAAGTGTGGGCTACTTCAAGAAAAATAAATGAAAACATCTGTAAATGTCAAAGAGTTTCACCTGTGTGAATTATGAGGCTGCAAGGTACTGTGGGAGTATATTTGTCAAATTTGGTTGAGTAAATGTTCAACAGAGGTGGTTGGAGCTCTCCAGACTATCAGAAAATGCAACTAATTTTATGTCTCTGGCTTACTCACTGATTCAATATGCATATATACCTTCTGGTGTGCTATATTATTGTTTTCTAAGAACTACATAACAAAGAAAATAGATAAAGTTTATTGCTAGCCTGATCTGGGGTGACTCAGATTTGACCAGGGGTATTGTGTGTGTGGGGGGGGGGGGATGGGAAGAATCTTCTTTTCTCAATTGCAAATGACATAAGGTCCACCGTGCTCTGTCCTCTCTTGTATCCTGTTTTCTCATTCTTCTTTCTCCAGGCTAACATCACTGAACTTAAGTCCTCAGATATTCCTGGCACCTTATGTTTTTGGACCTTCACATGGATTATTCTTTGGCGGAATTCTTCTTAAACTTCCATTGTGTCGTCTGTCTTCCTGAGTCTAAATCTTCACATCCCAGTTCAGATGTTTCTTCTTGTAATGGGTAATCTTGGTTGTCAACATAAGACACCTAGAAAAAGGGAACCCTCATTGAGGAATGGCCTCCATCGGATTGTTCTGTGGGCATGTCTATGAGGCATTTTCTTAATTACTAAAGAATAAAATAGGTACCAGAGATTTGGATCTTGATGTGGTGGACCCGACTATGTTCCTTTATGTGTAGGGAGGTGAAGACTGTGGGAGCGTTTGGAACTTCAGGCTGGAATTGCACTGCATTTATCATATTCTTGTGGGAACTTAGATGATAATCTGAGACTAATGCCAATAATGGAGCCCCAGGATGTGGCATTTCAGAGGGAAGTTTGAGAATCCCTCAAAAAAAAAACAAGAATCTGTGATTTCTCTTCAGCTGTAACTAAAGAATGATCTATGATTAACAAAGACAAGAATCACTGAGGTTAAAAAAAATCATCTTCAAAGTTTTTCTTTGGGTCAACACATAGAAGTTATGTTCCCGAGATATCCAAGGACATGTATACAGTGGAAATAAAATTGGGTATGAATCTCGTGTAGCCTTGTGTAAGAATCTCCCTCATGCATGAAGGTGTCATGGAGAGCAGCTGAGTCTTGGCACTGTGTGCCTCCGAAGGAGTCTCCCTAAAGAGAAACCTGGAGAGGCAAGGGTGACACTCTCTTACAGTGAAGGCTGCACTTATTGTAGTTGTCCAGACTGTGGGGCTAAAACCAAGGTGTGGTGTAGAACTGCCCTGAGCCCAACAGACAAGCTGCATTTGTTATGGGTTTCAGGGACAGATAAGTGGGACTGACCAAGCCCTTTGGAGCCCAAAAGATCATTTTAATATCCAGATACCAGGCATTGAACTACAAGATATTGGAGCTACAATGTTGAACTTCATTTTTGTTTAAATATGATTATTTTTATACTCTGGTTCTTTCCTTTGTAATAAAGTTTATAACTTCTTTTGGATTTCTGAGGAACCCACAGCTATGAGATTGTGGAGTCTTAAAGAGAACTTGGACTTTTAAATCATTAGAAAATTTAAAAGACCCTGAATTTTAAAAATAGTGGTAGAAAAATAACACAATTCTTTTTGTTTATATTTTCTTTTTTTTACTGTTTCTTTTTGTTTTATCTTTGCTTCTTCTTAAATGAACTATAGTTTCTTCTGGGAGGCCAGATTTACCCCTAATCCTAAGCAGTTTCCAATTGTCAAAGCTGAAAATGAGGATTGTTATACAAGTAATTTATTGAAGGAGTGATTTGAAAAGAACGTTCAGTGGGGAAATAAACATAGAACCTGGAGGTAACTGCTCAGATGAAGCCCAGGTTCAGTTTTACCTGTGGTGACCACCTAAGACAATACAGTGCCCACCCCGAGGAAAAGCTAATCTTTTATGGTGAGTCATTAATATATAGAAAGAAGACAAGTGAATCTTAGTCTTCAGTAACCAGAACTGACCCCACTGTATGCAAGTACACCAGTGGGGTAGAACACAGAACAGGGCACTAAACAGATGGCACTTGTCAACCTCAGAAAGAAATGTCTCAGAACTATGTCATTTATTTGCAAAAATTGAATTAAAATTTGTGATACAATATAACGCCTGAGCACAGTTCCTCTTTCCGCTGTCATCTATTACACATGATACTATGGAGGAAGAGAACGAAGAGTCAAAAATAATTTAATGTTCCTTGAAAGATGGACACTTTTGCCACCTGAAAATCCATGAAAATAGTTCTATAAAAATCATCTCTATGGGATTTTTCTCATACTACCCTAAGAAGAATATTGGGGAAAAGTTCAATTTATCTCAAATAAGATTTTAGTTTGACATTTTGAAAATGGAGTATATTATTAAGCCCAGGACTTTCTCATTCTATTGTTGTGGAATTGTGGTTATTGGGAATTTTTTTCTGGAAAATAGAAAAAAATAGCTGTTTTCAGAATTGTGAGTTTAATTAGCTTTTGGTTTAATTCTCATATTTTGTCTCTATGAATATATGAAATTGTAAGATATGAATCTGAGCCTAATAGGTGTTACAGGAATTTAGCTCTCCTGGGAAGTGTGCAATATATGGAGAGCAAGCATCTAGTCGGACCCTCAGGTTCCAGCTCTTAGTTAAATAATTGTCCAAAACTTTCTTTATTTTTCCAGCTTTTTGACAGAAACTGACCCTTCTACAATTTATCTCCTTCTACTGTGAGGTGATAAAGATGAAAAAAATCATCTTCCAGGTTCTTTAATAGCCTGTGATTTTGTTTATCTGGTAAACACAAAGCATTTATTAAAAATGAATTGGAGATGGTTGCCTCTAATACCGCACACACTATATTTCTCCAGGAAAATAATAGGTTATCTTATCAATACTTAATAAATAATTCTTCAATTCCTTGTTTTAAACATGATAATTCCTACAGAATACATATTTATAATTTTCCTGGTGGCTTGAGCTTTTATTATTCATCAATTAATCTGTCCATTCATTACAAAACTATTTCTCAAGTACCCTTTGTGTATGCCTCTCAGAGCTAGAGGCTACTTGATCTGTCAGTGACTATAGCTGTACAACAGTGTTTTGGTTATTTTACAGCACAATTTTTGGGAAGAACCAGTTCCCCATAATGATACTTCATTTCCCATATTTTATTGACCAATCATCTACTTATTACAAACGAAGTGTTATTTGTCAATCTCCAAAACCATAGCCAAAGTTTCACTGAACTCCAAACATAGTTCCCTAGAAAATTCAGAAAATTCTTAATTCTTAGTTTGGGAAGGGAGGAGCTAATAACAGGAGTTTTAGAATAGACGTTTGTGTTGTAATTCAAAATTCCATATTGCATAGCTACAAAACAGTGGTACAAGGTTGCTGCCATTTGTGACCTTCAAACCTGTTTATTTGTGTTCATTTCAGTATGACTGAGCAGCAGTGTGTAAATACACATTTAATTGACACCTCTTCTTGGGAGGATATTCATTTATGGTCTGCTGGTTAGGAATATATTATTATAAAGGCAGCTGAGATTTTTTTTTAAGTATTTCACTTTTATCAAACAAAATAATAGGTTATTGAAATCAATTTCATTTTCTTCTTGGGATTACATTGGGATCATGGTTCCCACACAGTGTTAACAAAAATATACAATGTTTGACCCAAGCATTTGCGAAGGCTTGTGTTCTCCTCCCATTTTCTTTCTTTTCTTTCTTTCATTTCAAACTACATGTTTTTCTACTGTATTTTTCCTTTGAGAATTTCATGCATATGTACAATGTATTTTGAGTAAATTTACTCTTCACTCAACATTTCCTACTCCTTCCTGAATCCCACCCCATTATCCTCCTCCCAACTTCCATTTTTATATTATATAAATATATAATTTATATATACATATATTGACTCCAATCAGCACTGCCCATATGCATATCGATAGGGCCTTCTAGGGTAGCATGGCTGCCTACTAGGAGTAGATTCCTGAAGAAAACTGGCTCCCTCCCTCAACAACCATCAACGGCTGATAGGTACTCAGCAAGCTTTGAGGCCTCATGAACTCTCCCTTATCCATGCTGGCATGTGAAATGCCTTGATCTTGTGCAGGCTGTCAAAACGGCTATGAGTCCATAGTTACAATAAGCCTCTCATTTCCAGAAAATGCTATTTTTGCACCAATCTTCCTTATCCTCTGACTCTTACATACTCCCCATACCATCTCCTCTGAGGCTTACAGGGAGGGGATGCAGCATATTCAGGGCTGAGAATTCCAAGGTCACTTGTTTTCTGAACTTTGACTAGTATGGGTTACAGCAAAGAAAACAGCTAACTCAGTGAAAAGGAAACTCACAGAAGTCTAGAAAATCTTCGCCAGCTGCACATCCGATAGAGGATTGATATATAGAATATACAAAGAACTTAGGACACCAATTACCAAGAAAATACATGATCCTATAAAAATAAACCAATCTTATTAAATATTAATATTAAAATGTGAAAAAATTACACCTTAAATTTGATAAAATAGAGTCTGTTGTGTATTAGTTTTCATAGTTAATAAAATTCATCAGCTGAGAGAATACTGACAATACTAATCAATTGGTATGTGATTACCTAGCCTGCAAGAAGCCCTGGATTTTATCCCTAAATTGGATGGGGTGACACATATCTATACTCCAGGCTGTTGAATGGAGGCAGGAAAATCAGAAATGCATGGTCATCCTTGGCTGCATAGGGAGTTTGAGTTCATCCTAACACATATGAGATCCTGTCTCAAAAAAGTAAAGATGACGACAAAGAAAAAGGGGGAAATGTTAGGTTGCAGATATTCATTCACACTGTAAAGATGTGTCTCTGCCTAAGGTGCCTTCTGAATGGTTTAATAAGAAGTTGAATGGTCAATAGCTACACAGGAGAGTATCGACGGGGACTTCTGGGCAGAGAGACAACTCTGGGAAGAAGACAGGTGGATTATGCCAGGGAGACACAGAGAAGAAGCAGGAAGAACTATACTGAAGAGACACAAAGAGCCACATGTCAGAACACAGATTAAAAAATACGGGATAATTTAAGTTATAAGAGCTAGTTAGGAACAAGCCTAAGCTAAGGTGGAGCATTCATAATTAATAATAAATCTCCGTGTCATTTGGGAGCTGGCAGGCAGTGCAAAGAAAGACTCGCTGCTCAACAACAAAGAAAAAGAAGAAGAACGAAGAAACACTGTTTTATATTGTTATATTACCATAAAAAGATATTTAATAGTTTGATGAATACAATGACTGTCTAGTATAAAGGATTATTTATAGTAATCCAAACAAGAAGTGAAAGTAAGAAGAACAAATTAATAAAGAACCAGAAATTAATAGATACATTTTCCAGGAATCCCATCTATCCTCCTCAATTTAAAGCTTCTTCCTGCTGCATTGTGCACTCTTGAACACAGCCTACGTTCCCACTACTACCCATCTAGTTCCCACTCACTGGCTTGGCTTCCTGCTCATCCTCCCCCTTAGAGGGTTATTCACATCAAGTCACATTGAAGATTGAACCATTGCCATCCCCAGGGTTTCATACGGTAGAAGACCCAGACTGTAAATTTCCAAATTGGTTTGTGTTGATTTGCTGACATTTCTTTTTGTTTTGTTTTGTTTTTCGAGACAGGGTTTCTCTGTGTAGCTTTGCGCCTTTCCTGGAGCTCACTTGGTAGCCCAGGCTGGCCTCGAACTCACAGAGATCCGCCTGCCTCTGCCTCCCGAGTGCTGGGATTAAAGGCGTGCGCCAACAACGCCCGGCTTGCTGACATTTCTAACTTGAGAGTTCTCTTTTGTCATTGACTTAGTTGTAAAAGAAAATGAAAATTTCAAGTGAAGCAGATATGAAGAATTCTACAGGTTTCAACATTTGCAGACTGATTTTACCTTTTAGCTTTCCTGTTATAAATTAGCATACAAAGTGATATGTATGAGTTTTCGTATGCTTGTTTAATCCTTTCCCGTGCCAGCCCATGCATCATTCCAACCTTCAGCTGGTCCCCTTCTCCTAGTGGCCTGTATTCCTCATTCTAGTAACCTCTGTGCTTCCACCATGTCACATGTATTTTCTTACCCCCATTTACTTGTCATCCACTGTTCCTTTAAGACTTCTCCCCCTCTCATAGTCTCCTTTCTAGTTCCATGCATTACACCCCCACACAGATATACACACATAGTAACACAAAAGCCCAGGCTCTGCATATGAGAGAAAATGACGTCTGTGGCCTACCAGTTTCTCCCACCCTCCTGATACATCCCAGTTTCTACTCCCAAGGTAGCTAATGTTCTAGCTGCGGGGTGCCTCCCAAGTTCATTTAGAATTAAAGAAACAACCACAGCACTGAGCATAGGAGTATTTCTCTCTCTCTCTCTCTCTCTCTCTCTCTCTCTCTCTCCCCATTGAAATGAATCTAAGCATAAATCACCTGGTTGGATAGATGTGGCTGCATATGTGAAACAGCCTCTGCCATAGGTTCATAGTACTCAGATCTATGCTGTAACAGAGAAGTGGCACCAGAGTTTGATCTACCACTGACTTCAGGCCCAAGGCTATCAAATTCCAGAAGTATTCCCAGTTAATGAGGCCACTGACGACGATGCTATCTTTCTTTGTACCCTTATCTTAATGAGCAGAGCTCTCTACTCAACTTAGATTTTTGTTTGTCACTCTGTACTCAACCTTCATTGACTCAACTGTTCCTTATGCTACTGTCTCTTACCCTGGCTCTCTCTGTTGGTTGGATTCAGGCCTTTTTATGTCCTTGAGTCAAGATCTCATGTACCCAGGCTGGCTTCAGTGTGTGATAGAGAGCTTTGAAATCTTGGTCTGCCTGCACACATATCCTGAGCACCGGAATTTCAGCCATGACCTACCACATGGGACAAATAGTTCATTTCTCAACAATAGTTTCTCTCATGAGTTTCACAAAAACTCTCCCCACACACCCTAAGTTACACCACAACTTTACCTCTCAATGCCAGAGGACATTTCAGATGCTATTTCTTTGCAGTTTTCCAAATATTAAACAAAAATAAATACTGACTGTCAGCTTGTGTATATGAGTTGGCGGTCTAAGCTTCCAGCTGAGTGGCCATAATCCCATGCAAAAGTTTATCACAGACTGTTTTGGTAATACCAACACTAATATAATAACTTCAGTATGATGTAGAATGAGCTGATATACATGATGTTAGATAGTATGAGGAATGAACTCATTGCCCACTCCCATGTGGAGAAACAATGCCAAAGGCAAAGGACAGTAGCAAGTTTGAACATGTATTACTATAATTCTAAGAATCTGGAAATAAAAGAAGCAGATATCATATATGAAAATGTGCATGGACTTAACTTCATGGAATGCCTATGTGTTAACTTTCTCTCCTCTGATTCTACAGAAGGGTCAGGTATTCTTGCTCTAGTGAAGGTTTAGCTCTGTCACAGCCTCATCACCTTCCTTTCTGCTGACTGATAACTCAGCCCATTAGCCAATAGATTTCAGTCTATCGACTGGACCTGGTATTTCTTTGTGATTATTTCCAAAAGGTTCCATAATTAAAATGCTATGCCTGGGAAAGATCATGGCAGTCTCTGTGTTGTTTTTGTACTTGGGTAAACACAATAAAGAAATCATTCATACTTTTATCCCATGTAATTAACCAAGTAAATCCAAAAGCCACATTATAAGACCTATTTCTTCTTTCAGACAATTATGTTGTTAGTAGTACCTCAAAGTATTATCTTCATAAATAATATCTTATGATAAACTTTATATACCAAATTTACCCCTCCAAAGTAATTCATATTCAAGAATGAAAAAGTGCATGCCCAAATGCCATATGATATCTGGTACCATCTATATTCAGCATCAGCTTAATTTTAAGTACTACCACAGATATTTGCACCAAATGTTCTACATGATTCACTCAGTCATCATACATACCTCATGAATTCTAAGAGAATCTGAAGGCCAGCGACTAACCATGTATTATGCAGTCAGTAAGTGACAGATAATCTCAGATACTGATCCATGTGTTTCCAGGATAGCCTGTCTCATCCATTAAGTTGTAGATGTCTATTTCTAAACACTCTTAAATTGAGCAATGTGTGCTAAGTCTACTAAAACAAGGACCAGAGTTCAGATTTTAAGTGGCTACCTCTAAAATTGATTTGAAAGGGCTAACAGCTAGATTTAATGTAAAACAGTGTGTGAGACTATATACATCTTTGTGGAAATAAGCAGCAGAATTTAGTAGCTTAGTACTCATCTTCGTCAAAAGACTTTGCTAATGTATACAGATAGCTCTCAACCTTTCAACTCCCATATATATATACTAATGGAACCTTTTCAGCTCTCTGTAGCAATGGAAATGTTTTCAAGTGTGTTATTACTTCAGCCTTGCTGGTGTCATTTGGTGGCTATCACTCTGAATTATTTTCTTTGAGTATTTCTCCTATCCCAAGAGATGCCTAAAGATAGCTGGAGCAATGCATAACATGATTAAAGCTTTCCCTGTTGAACCTCTCTCCGTTTATGCATCTCAGAGCAGCGTGGTATTTATCCTGAACAGAAGACATGTCTGTACATTTTAGTAATGGTGTCAAAAGCAATGAATGTCAGAGGAGAAATCAATTTAACTCTTGAATTTTTATATTTCTGAAAAGCTTGGTCTCTGTGGAGCATTTCCTGAAAGTGAAAGACATGAAATTTTGAAGACACACTAGCATTTCTTCTAATTATTTCCCTTGTGTTCACAGATCCATAGTAGAACAATAAAGAAATGACTCCAAATGTACCTTCTCATCCTGAATTCAAATCTCTGACAGCTCTATACTTAATTTAGTTCAATGGTAGCTTTAGAAGTACAAATGGGTTTCTCAATGAAAGTTGTCTAAAAAGAGAAGCAGCATGTGGAGGTATGTTCTTAAATCAAGTTGCTTTGTCACTCATGAGATCCACCAAGGCAGAATGGATAAGGAGAAAACAGCTAACAAGAACTGCAACTCAGCAGCTGCATGCTAGTTTCCAAATGAACAGGCCACAGTATATTTCACTGTATTTCTTCCATGAATCATACATGGACATGGGCAAATCACATCAGCTTAGTTTCTCCTCTGTGTGAGAACAGGAGTATCTGAGAACACATGAGGAAGGCTGCGTCATGAAATAAGTAATGAACCCTTTAGACATGGCATGTCACTAAGGCAAAATACACAGTATCAAGAGCACATTGGAGTAGATGAAGCAGTTGATTTTAATAACCTGCTTTCAAATAGAACAGTGGGTAAATTCAAGTCAACACAAAGAGATTAGCTTGGCAATGGTATTCTCTCATTAGAAAAGCTTCTGGACCCAGTCGGCCTGAGTGAGAATGCAGGGTAATAATACATACCACATGCAACAGTAACACAACAAACTCCCTGAACCTCTACTAGAAGGTCCTTTTGGATGGCAAGATGGCTTAGCTGAGAAAAAATAGCTGCTGCCAAGCCTGAGGGTCTGAGGTCAATCAGCGGGAATCACATGATGGGAAGAGAGAACCAACTCTTTCAAGTTGTTCTCTGACCTCCACACATGCATCATGGTATGAGTACACACAGACAGAGACACAGGCACAGGCACATGTGCACATGTGCACACAATAAACAAACAAACAAACAAACAAATAAATAAATAAACACAATTGACAGAAAACCACTCCCTTTTTCAGAGAGCATGCTCCGTTCCTGTTTGCCTTGTGACCTCAACTTCATGATGTGGTCTCAGCCAACCAACTCCTGTACCACAGTGGGAATTCTCTCAGTGCCTCAAGAATTCTCACTTAGCCTGTCTCTTCCAATACATCTTCAAGCAGCGATTCTCAACATTCCTAATACCGCTACCCTTTAATACAGTTCCTTGTGTTGTGCTGACCCCAACCATAAAATTATTTTCATGGCTACTTTATAACTGTAATTTTCCTGTTACGAATTGTAATATAAATATCTGTGTTTTCTGATGGTCCTAGGCAACCCCTGTGAAAGGGACTTTCAATTCCCAAAGGGATTATGTACTGCTGTCTTTAAGGAACAAGACATTTACATCTCTGTCTCATTCCCTGAACTATAAGTTCTTTGGTAGCTAACATTTTGTTTCCATTTTCTTTCTAAAACTAACTAGTATACACACATCCAAATGTATGATAGATAGGTACTGGTTAAAATATGTGGAAGCAGGAAGATGGTGAGGGAGGAACAAGGACTGAAAGGAAAAAGAAGAAATCTATTAAAAGGTCTCAGCACAGTGAAAAAGATTCACCTTAAGCTTGGATTTTCTGCTCGTAGCTGTAGACATTTTCAAGTAAAAGGAGAAAGTTTTCTCTTGGGAAAAGCCTTCCAAGACTTATCTTCAATACAGCTAATAAGATATATAATATAAACCTATATAATTACATAAATACATGATGTAAATTATATTTTACTGTATTAGAATATATGTTAACATATAATAATACATAAGACTGCAGTGTGAGTCTATAATATAAATATATAGCACATTATCTAGATACAGAATAATCCAGCCTTAGTGTTAACTCAGCTTTCTGTAGCTTCAGTGTTGTTTCACAAACCAAGATGAGAGTATATCAAATGGAAATAATGTTTTGTAAGATTTACCTTCTGGAGTGCCTTGTGGGGTATTATCACATCTCAGGCCATTCTGCTTCAGCCTACCTTGATTATGAGATTGACTATCACAGCACTGCAATGTTTCTACTCAGGTAACATTTAAGTTGTTTAATAATCATCCTAAATCACAAGTAAGAGTACATACTACATTAGCTAAACATGGAGTCAGCTTAGGTAGCTATCCAAAGACGCCCCTCTGTCTGTCTCTGTTTCTCTCTGTATGTCTCTATCTCTCTCCATTTCTCTGAATCTCTATCTCTTTATAACGGAATGATATTTAACAATGGTCTTGGTTATGATTTCACACACACACACACACACACACACACACACACACACCTAAATCAAAAACAAAACATTAAAAAGTAAAGCAGATGACTATTTGTTCTGTAGAAGAAGATGCTACATTGTGACTATGAATTATTACCCATATAGGAGCCAGCAGCAAAACTGTTTTCAAAGAAATTATATGTTTGGTTTCTTCATCATTTTAGTTTGGTATTTTATTTGTATTTGGTATTATCATTGTAATATAAATAAATTATATATATAGTTATATATATATAATACAATTAAATATATAAGGGAAGTAGAGAATTTGGTATAGGTAAAATGCTGTGCTACATTTCAGACCATTTACTTTTTTCAAAATCTATTAGTAATATGTGAATAAATTCATATAAAAGCTTTGATCCCCACATGAATATTCTTGCTTCCATAGGTGAACAATTTCTACTGATAATAAAATAACAAAATATCAGAAATCTTTGTTAGCAATGTATGGCTTCTTCAAAACTAGAAATGATTATGCAAAATACAAAATGACAAGAAACTCTAACCTTTTGGATAAATATCTAGGATAGCAGCACTCCATCAGGATATAATTGTCCATCAATACCAATAATCAGTATTTAAATTTTTCCAAGAGGCTTCTTTAAAACTTTTATTTAATGAATTTTAATATTTGTGAATTAAATGGTATATTTTCTGCTGCTTTTCAATATTTTAAATTTAAATTATTTTAAATGTAAATAATATCAAAACTAAACATTATTTCTAATCTCTTTAAATCAGAGAGCCAGGAAAGTAAACTTAAGTACTATTCAGAATAATTACAGCTTGCACATGTGGGTTATATATATTTATCATCACTAAGAATAATCAAAACTTATCCAGACTCTCCACTGAGTATGAACTGGCAAGGTTATCTCATATTTACATTGTTGAAACATACATCCACAAAAGTTTAATTTAATTCAGCTATTTTTAAATGGCTTGGAGAGCCAAAGTACAGATATTTTATCTTGGTTTAGCCAAATAATTTTCCAACTTTTAATCTGGATCACAAAGAACAGTCCCAGTCTATGTGTGTGTATTCATATGCCAAGAAAGTTTCAATAACACGTAATTAGGGTGAAAACGTCTATTCCTAATTGTAGTTCAAATACGTATGAAAAATGTTTAATGGGTTTTAATTCTAGCATGTATTATTTAGGTATAACATAGGCATATGTACTAGCTTAAATAATTTTAATTAGCATTAATGAATTAATTCAATGAGTACCTACAGAAAAGAACACCTCTGCTTAGGTTTTCTTGGATGAAGTAACTATTTCACTAATCTTAATATCAATGTTGTCCTATTATGTACAGGGTACTGTTAGTTACTAACTCAGGGAAAGCCACAGTGTCCCCAACATGTCTTCCTAGATTAACCTGGCAACAGTAACTGACACCTAGTTTCTAAGAGAATGTAAAAAGAAAAATCATAGGTATTTGCTTCTCTTTGTCATTTTTCTCCTATTTTACAGAAGAAGTATCTATTTAATAGCACAAACTGAGCAGGCAAAAATCAAAGTATTTATTAGAGTACATTTGTAAGTAGAAAATGTCATCTCCCCCATTTCAACTCTGATTGGTCGCTTTGTACTTTCTCGGCTTTGCTACAAGCTAACATTTCTGCTGTGAATATCAACAGCGCTACAATAGATGTAACTTAGAGTTTAGGAACGATGGGAGTAGATATGAGTTTAGATGACACTGGATGACAAATTAAGGTAGATATTCCTAATCCACATTGTTGTTTCTTGTAGAGCTGGCCAAATAACAACATAAAAGATAATGAGATGTAAAGGGAAGTATTCTGAAAATCTTTATGAAAGGAATTAATCCAGCTTCTATACATGTTTATATTTTTCTCCTTTGCAAATTACCTGCTTATTTCAGTGACAGGAATACAACATCTATAGAAGCAGCAGCTATCTTGTGATCACAAGAGCAAATGACATCAGCAATCAATTAAAAAAGACAAATAAATTAATAAATAGGTTGAACTAGAAACTCTAACAGCCCATGTATATGGGCAGTTACAGTCATCCTGGAGCCTAACACTAAACTTCTTGTTACTTGATAAAAATACATTGCCACTGGTATCAATTTAAAACCACTTATTTAAGCTATCATCTTGAATTAACTTTCTAGATAAGAAAATCTGAAATTATACAAAAAAATGGAAAATTATTTCCAATATGTTTAAGTAACTATTGAAAAAATTTTGGGATAACTCTTACTATTATCACTGTTTTAGTATGAAAGCCAAAATTAATTCATCTGTTGATCTTGCCTTATTGACACATCAGAAAGTCTTAATTATTATTATTATTTATCAGTGATGGCCCCAGCTTAAAAATAAATTTAATATGTTCAAAGCTCATTAAAATCTGGGCACTAACAAAGACTGAAAAATACTTTGCACAATCTGCAAGAAGATACATTGCTTAAAGTTTCCGAGGGGTTAACTAAAGGAGAAGGATAAGTGAATTGTCCCAGGAAGAAAGATGTCGGAGTTGATGGTAATTATATGATGCAAGAACAAAGAATATGGATCTGAGCAGACTGGTCATGGATAAAAGTTCTGGAAATGTAGAGAGTAATTTTAATTTATGAATAAAGGTGCTTCATGCGCTATTTAAAAATGAATACAATGAAAAATATTTTTATTTCAATATTATTCACTAATTTTATAGACAATTTGATATGAAGCTTACAATGAAGAGAAAGATGATTGAGTTTGGAAGAGAGAATAAATGGATAGAGCACTAACAGATTGAAACAGCTGTAGGAGGTACAGCTAAGTGTCCGCAGGCCTCTAGGTAGACAAGTGCTAATATCTACTGAGAGTCATACTATATCTAACTAGATGAGAGAAAGGAGGTAGAGTCTCTTGGGCAGAAAAGCTGTGTTTTCATCTATAGTCTAGGTATTTGTCCCTTTTAATACATATGTTGAAGTTTTATGCCCAAAGTCACATGCCAACAGCATTTGAGGGTGGTACTAATGAGAAATATTGATGACTAGATAATCATGAGGATGACCCTCCCCATCACTGGATGAATACTTTGTTAAAGGGGTTAGAGAGGCCCAAGGTAGCACATTTTTGTAATGTCTCCTATGGGGCAACCTCTTCTGCCTTGAGATTTCGCAGAGTTCCCACCAGCAAGCAGACCTTCAGTTAGATGTGACCTTTGACCTTAGGCATGCCTCCTTCCAGAAGCATGACCTCCTTCCAGAAGCATGACTGGATCATTGCTTGTTCCTTTCTAAATTACTCAGATCCTGCCATTCACACAGAGCAGCAGAAAATGGCCTAAGATACCCTCTAACACCCCAGCAGTAGAACTTTGTCTCCTCTGTTCTAGAATATGGTTTTACGTTTCAGTTCATGTCACATTTGCATCTCCTTGGGGCTTCCGGCTCACCAAATCAAAACTAGAGATTAGCGGGGAGAGTATCTGAGTGGAACAGACCCTGAGCACCAGAAGTCACAAGGACAACACAAAGACAAATGTGTTTTTCTTTGGGGCAAAGACCAGAACTCTCCCCAGGGGGTGAAGTGGCACCCCGCAGTAGAAGAGGGGCAGCTGCAGAAGTTGCTTGCTACTCTCTTACAGATCAAAATCATGAATCACCCCAAGCCACCAGTCTGCGCCTGTCAGGACAACTTTTCATGGGAATGAAATCCATTTAAAGAGAAACAGCAATGTACCATGCTATCATTTTGTCACCAATATTGACAGGGTGGCTATAAAACTTGAACTTGATCTGGGTCTGGCATCTTCTGAAAGACATACAAAATATCAGCGAGTGAATATACAGGGTTGTGTTTCACACTGAGCAATATAATTTACTCTGTGGGAGTCATGAAAGCAAAATTAGCAAGCAATGAAGGCTGTAGCTGGTCACAGCGGCCTGTCTACCCTTCTGTTTGATTGGCTTGCTTTTCATTTGCTGAAATATAACCCAGGGCCTTATAACCAACTGTCTCTTCAATAGAAATGCACTCTTGTCAAAGGCAAACGCATTTCCTTTTCCCAAACAGAAAATGCTGGACAGGCATACAGTCCAATTTGAAAGCAACAAATACATTGAAATGCTAGACGTTGAAAGACATGTATTTTACACCTTTGACAATATGATAGAATTAAAAGGAAATATGGCCAAATGCCTATATTGACCTACACATAAGTGTAAGGTAGAAATTGTGTCCTTCCCACAAAAGTTACCTTAGTGCAACAAGTTCAGAAATTACCTTTTCCCCCCTAGAGAGAGCTGTATTGCTTTGTGAAATTCCTGCACTTGGATATTTTGGAGAAAAAATAAAATGGTTTTTATATTATACATATTCAATAGTTGTAGTTTCCTGGCCTTGGAGATGAATTCAAGTGGTATAAACACAGATTTCAGTTCATTGATCTCTAAGAAACATTAACATAATTACAAAAGCTTTTGAAAATACTGTTCAATGTTTCTGTCAGCTGATCCAAGTGAGAAACAAATGAGTAAGCCATAGCTGGGAATCGAGGTACAGGACTGTACTCTCAGTGTTCACGGGTGGAGAAAAGAGCTGAAAATTTGCTAGCAGCCTACACTATGTCTTGTGAAAACATTTGTAAGTCAGGTGCCCTGGATATATAATATAGAGGTACTGTATGAGAAGAAATGATATGATGTTATAATATGGTTAAAATGGACCATAACATCTGTTGTCTGCCTCCTTTTAATATATAATCCCAGTTCAGTCATAAGAAAAAGATCAGATGAGTCCCTGTTGAGAGCTTTTCTACAAATTACCTGATCACTACTTCTCAAAAGTAGGAGATCCAGGAAAAGCAAGAAAAGCCTCTGAAACCAACATTACAAAGAGAAACCATGAAGGAGATAAGTGTGGCAGCCATGTGCTGGAATTCTGGGGCAGAAGTGTGTGAGGTAAGAACTAAAGACACCTACACAGAGTCTGGGCTTAGGTTCATGTATTGAGTATGTCTGCACATCATATGTTCAGGCTGCCTCTGGAGTTCAGAAGAAAGCATTGGAGTCCCCAGAACTGGAGTTACAGATGATTGTGAGCCAACATGTAGAACCAAACCCATGTCCTCTGCAAGACACAAACAATCTTTACTGCTGATCCATTCCATCACCCCACTCCTCTTTACTCGATGCATGCTTATCAGTAAAGCATAAAGTATAGTTAAATAAAAGTGGTTCCTAATCCACTGAAGCATGAGGAGTCCTAGACCCATGTACCAAGGATCATGAGCTCTACCATGTAATCCCAAATGACAATGAACTATACTATCTCAGTATGTTATACAAATTAAATCTGTGCTTCCTTGAGTGGCTTCACTGGGTATTCTGACACATGGACCAGAAAAGACTCTAAAATGCTGCCAGGGGAATGAGACTACAGAAAGAGAAAGTATAAAACTAAAACATTAAAGGAGGATGATATTAAAGAAGCTTGAGAGAGCACACTTGGCTTCCTTGGAAGTAAGATTGTCATTTAAGGATGTTGAGAGAAGGGGCAATGATAATTAGAAAGTCTCATGCAGATCACCTCCATCATTTCTGAGGGGAAAAGCAAAAAGACTTTCATGTGTGCATGACAGAAAAAGAGTTTTAAAAGGCAGAAAGAAGTAAAAACAATAATCCTTCATCAAACTCTGTGACTAAAGCAAAGGAGGCAGAGAACAAGTCCAAGGTGCTGTGACGTTGACCAATGTGAGCGTCAGGAAGATGCCTTCCAAAGGGTGTCACTCAGCATGAAGTGAATAGAGAGTGATACTAAAGGGTGGCTGGCAAGTTAGAAAACTACTTAAACAGTTCATAAAACTGCAATGGGTATTTTATTTGGAAGTTTTCGTTGTAATATTAATGCTAGCATGAAGTAGGAAGTCCAGGAACTTACCCATATCAGAAGCACAACCTGTACGGATTCCTACATCAAGTAGTACAGGAGGACCCAGAATACCCTCCGCTTAGACCAAGCTGTATCAGGGCAAAGAGCCATATCACCATTTCAGATTTAAACTTAAACTTCAAAAGTATAGTAATAAAAATGCCATGGGGGGCTGGAGAGATGGCTCAGAGGTTAAGAGCACAGACTGCTCTTCCAGAGGTCCTGAGTTCAATTCCCAGCAACCACACGGTGGCTCACAAACCATCTGTAATGAGATCTGGCGCCCTCTTCTGTATACATAATGAATAAGTAAATCTTTTAAAAAAAATGCCATGGACATAGCACAAAAACAGTCACACTGACCAATGAAATCAATGTGAGGTCCCAGATAAAAGCCAATGTTCCTACAGCCAACTCATTTTTTACAAAGAGGGCAAAAATACACATTAGAGAAGAGAGAGTATCTACGACTAATCATGGAAGAATGAAATTAGATCCTTATCTGTCGCTCTGCACAAAGCCCAATTCCAAATAGATCAAATACCTCAACATAACACACGATAGCCTAAATATTTTAAAAGAGAACATAGGGAATACACTTTAATATATAGACAAAGGAAAGGACTTTCTGAACATGTGCTTGGCAATGTAGACATTAATGTCAACAATTACCAACTGGGAACTCATGGAATTAAAATTTTCCTGTAAAACAAAGGATACCATCATTCAAGGTAAAAAGCAGCCTACACAATGGGGGAAAAAATCTTTACCAGCCATGCATATGATTACTGCCTAGAATATATAAAGAACTCAAAAACTAAACATCAAAAAAATCAGGACATACTATATGAGAAAAAAATTGTTTTCAATAAAAGAAAAAAAAACCTGGGGAATGGAAATAAACAGAGAGTTCTCAAAAGAGGAAGTATGAATGACTGTAAAATATTTTTTAAATATCCAACATCTTTAGCCATCAGGATAAATTCAAATTAAAACGATTTTGAGATTTCATCTCACACAAGGAGAATAGCTAAGATCACAAAAGCAAATGACAGCAAACGCTACTGTGGATGTGAGAAAGAGGGAAAACTTAATCACTGCTGGTGAGAGTGCAAACAGAGGCAGACACATAGAAATCGGTGTGGCACGTCCTCAAAAGTCCAGAAATAGGTCTACCAAATGAACCAGCAATAGTACTCGTTGTCACGTTCCCAGAGGACTCCATGTCCTCCCACAGAGATACTTGCTCATCCATGTTCACTGCTGCTTTATTCACAGTAGTCAGGAAATGAAAGTAGTCAGGATACCCTTCAGCTGATGAATGGACAATAAAAAACGTGTTCATATACAAAATGAATTGTTATTTAGCGGTAAAGAAAAATGAAATTTGCGAGTAAATGGATAGAGCTCCACATAATCATTCTGAGTGTGTTAACCCAGATCCAGAAAGACAAAAACCACATTTTCTGTCTCATATGTGGATGCTAGCTCTGCACCTTTAAATATGTGTGTTTAAATTTGATTGCCAATTCTAAGACAGGAAATTAGTCAGGGTTCATGAAGGTGATGGATTTCAAGGGAAGGAGCATGGAACATAGTTTTATGAAGGGGAAGTGAATATTGAGATAGAGCAAGTTAAATGGGATAGGGGATGGGAGATCAGGGGAAGAGAATGAGTATGGGGAGTGAAAACCTTTGAAAAATGTGCATGGAATATTACTACTGTAGTTTCTAAACATATACACAAACATATGAATGTGTAGAAAGAGTTTAAATGAGTTAACCTATAATTGAAAGAAAATGGCTCTCCTAGATACAGTAGGCTACTAAATAAAAAAGTCCAGTGCCAGATATGGGTTGCCTCTTTTTGAGCTGTTGATAAGTGGAGTTGTATACCCTTCCCAACCATCTCAAACTCACAGGCCATTGTCAATTCTCTTGGTTACTCTCCAGAATTTGTTAATAATATTCTGTTGCTGAAGACACCAGTTACTCAAGTCATAGGAAAAGGAAAATTTTACCTGCTGACATCCTGGAAATTTCATTCCTATTGGCTAATTTTCACTGTGCTGGAAAGTTCTATGTATGCTACTGAGGTAGAAAAATCATCAGTCTACCTTAAGACCCAATGATAGCACTCTTGGGCTTATACCCAGGGATGCTCAATTATACCACAAGGACACTTGCTCAACTATGTCCATAGCAGCATTATTTGTAATAGCCAGAACATGGAAACAACCTAGATGACCCTCAACTGAAGAATGGATAAAGAAAATGTGGTACATATACACAACGAAAAATAATAGTGTACGTAAATTTGTTCCAACTCTGTGGGTTTGGTTCCAGGTTTTGTCACCAAAATGTGAGTTTTGCAACTCTGAGGAAAGGTGTCCTGACTACCTGGGGAGTCAGGCAACACCTTGAGCTGCTTATCCTGCCTATACTTCCTGCCTGGTTGCTGTGGGATGTTCTGTATGCTGTGAATATGTACTGCTCTGATTGGTTGTTAAATAAAATGCTGGTTGGCCAGTAGCCAGGCAGGAAGTATTGGTGGGATAAGCAAAGAGGAGAATTCTGGGGAAGAGGAAAGCTGAGTCAGGAAATGCCAGCCCACCTTCCAGGGAGCAGCATGTATTGGCACACAGGTAAAGCCAGGGAATACGTGGCAACATATAGATTAACAGAAATGGGCTGAATTTAAGTGTAAGAGCTAGTCAGTAGTAAGCCTGAGCTAATGGCCGAGTAGTTTTAATTAATAAAAGCCTGTGTGTGTTTACTTGGGTCCCAGCGGCTGTACTACTGGCAGGTGAGAGAGATTTGTCCTGACCGCAGCCCAGGCAGGACACAGGAAATCTCTGGCTACACCTGGCTACTGGCTAATCAGTGTTTTATTAAACCAGTGTACAAAAGCATTATCCCACAGCAAGACTGTAAATTCTAAGAGATAGTAGATGAATGAAGAAAAATGTTTGGACATGAGAGAACTGTTGTACACATAAACTTTCAGTGGCTCTAAATGAATGCAAAAGATCTGCACAAGACCATGTCAGGGAAAGCTCAAGCATGGGTGGGGTCAGAGTGGTCAGAGTCATGAAGTCCCTCCTCCATCTGAGTACCTATTGGCAATTGATGACTGCTGGGGAAGTGGGCAAACAATTTCATTCAGAGCAGTGCACCAGGGGAGGCTGTCCAAGCTCCAGCAGATGTTGCTACACACATGAACTTTCCCAGGTAGACTCAGAGGATTAAAAAATATAAAAGAATACAGGATGTTTGGAGAGAATAATTGTGAGGGGACTAGGTGGGGAGTTGGAGGGGGGATAATGGTGGATGGAGTGGATTTGATAATTCACATTTTTACATAAAAATTAAATAAATATTTTAAAAAGTTCAGATCTTATTGGTTGATTTTGTGCAATTTTATTTTTTCAGTATACAAACAAATCTTACTTTCAAATACGTTCTAGTTATCATTGATCTCTTAATCAAAGATACCAGCAGACTTATTGGTTGATTCTTAATTCTATTTTCAACACCCATGAGTGTGTGATCATTGCTTTATAACAAATATGTTTGAATGGTTGATAAATTGAACACTTCTTCAATACTTATTGTCAGTCTCTAGCCGCGTCACCCAATGTCAAAAATGCACCAGTGAGGGCTGGAGAGATGGCTCAGCGGTTAAGAGCACTGGCTGTTCTTCCAGAGGTCCTGTGTTCAATTCCCAGCAACCACATGGTAGCTCACAACCATCTGTAATGAGCTCTGGCGCCCTCTTCTGGCCTGCAGGGATACATGCAGACAGAACACTGTATACATAATAAATAAATAATTATTTTTTAAAGAAGAAGAAGACCAAAAAAAAAATGCACCAGTGAAAAACACTTTTGAGGTACTGAATGACATTTTTATACTTGCAGGAAATAGAACTCCAGTAATAGACCCTAAATATACTAGATCAATGTCATTTTAGGGAGATTTTGAAAAAAAAAAAAAAAACAACTTTCAAATGGTCAATGGTCCTTTCTGTTATGATTTACTGCCTAAGGAAAGTGGTGATAAATCCACTAAAATTTAAGTGGCAATTTCATTTTAATTCCTCCTGGTACTGCTCACTGCTTTGGAACATGTTTTTTAAGATGGATAGATGATATAGATCTGAACTGCACCTCCTATCAGTTCTAACGCTCAGAGTATTTAATATTCTCAGTTCTAATTTGATCTCTGTCAAAGGGACATAATTATAGAGAGCATCAGTCTTGGATTTTTATTAGTTGGCTGGAGTCAGAGAGTGATCTAGATCTCTAGAGCATTTGCTATATGGTATTTAATAATATATCTACTGTTTTGTATTGTTAATTATGGTGATTGTTACTAGTATTGTTGGTAACAAAAGAGGAGAAAGCCTGTTGTTACAAATGTTGTCATGGCTACATAGAGATGATGCAGCTTTGTGTCAGTAATTATGACAAAGAGCATCTCCTTGGCATCAGAAACCTTCCCTGAAATGAAACATAATCAAACATTACAGACTACTCTGTAGCTAGAGTTTTCCTGCCAGGCCCACAGTCAGGACAAATCTCTGTCACCCACCAGTCCCACAGCCGCTCAGACCCAACCAAGTAAACACAGAGACTTATATTGTTTAAACTGTTTGGCCTAATGGCTCAGGCTTCTAGCTATCTAGTTCTTACATCTTAAATTAATCCATTTCTATAAATCTATACCTTGCCACATGGCTGTGGCTTACCAGCATCTTCACATGCTGTTTTTCATGATGGCGGCTGGCAGTGTCTCCTCAGCCTTTCACTTCCCAGAATTCTCTTCTCCTTGTCCCGCCTATACTTCTTCCTGCCTGATCACTGGCCAATCAGTGTTTTATTCATTGACCAATAAGCAACATGTTTGACATACAGACCATCCCACAGCACTACTCACTTAAGATTTCTAGTACTGTGAAAATAAGTATCCGGTGAACTGAACCTCTCTCTACATTTTTAAATGAATTCTGTCCACTTAAAAATAGTGAGAGCTGCCTGCTTTTTGTTTTGTTTTGCTTTGTTTTCTGATTTGTGTGAATTCTTTATATATACTTCGCATGAGCATTTTTAAAGAGTTCGGTAAGTGCTTTCTCTGAATCTGTGATTTTCATAGTTAGCATCTCAAGGCCATTCTTAGAAGAAGGGAGATCTTAATTTTACTGAATACAATTCTCCAATCTTTCCCTGCAGCATTATCACTCTCTGTATTCTGTTTACAAAGTCTTCCCTACCATAAAAATCTACCTTAAAGAAGGTTTATTGTTTAAATATTTCTTCATCTTCTGACGTTCAACTAGAACTGGTTTTTATTTGTTTGGTTGGTTTATTTTGGGTTCTTTATTTTGTTTTGGGTTTTGTTACGGTTTTTTTGTACATGTGTGTGCGTGATGTTCAAGATTAGATTCATTCGCCTTTTATCCATATCAGTATACAATTGCTTAATACCATTTACTAAAAGACTTTCTTTCCACAAAGTATTACAATGGAGGTTCAATTGTAACCATAAAATTGCATAAATATGGACTCATTCCTGGGGTCTGTATTGAGTTGTGTAATTCTGTATGCCATTTTTGGTGGTAATATAATTTTACACTATCTCATTAATACCATTTTGGAATACTTTATGTCATCTGGTAGTATCTATACAGTTGTACTCATCAAAATTTTTCTCTGCTATTCTTGAATCTTTAGATTTATACTTAAATATTTAAGGAGAACATTAAGTTACTAAAAACTGCATGGGGGGTTTGGCCACAACTACAAAGAATCTGTGAGCAAACTTTGAGAGTTGTTACCATAGTGTTGTGTCAGCTTATAAATTTGTTGATAAATGTCTTGAATACCATTTATCAATTTATTTCTATACATTTGATTTTACTAATGTTAACATCAATAGTTCATTTTTTAAAAATCTATTCATAATTATTTACCACTGCCAAATTTAAGTCTACTTTTATACTGATCTTGTAAAATTGAAGTTTAGTGAAATTGAAAACTCATTTATGAATACTAATAGTATGGTTATGAATTTGCTGTAAAGAAAGAAAAGTTTCTAATTCAATTCTATGTGGATGTGAAGTAAAAGAGGACTTTGTGAAGTCTGAAACTCAAATTCCACTTCCTGTTTATTGTTTATTCCCTCCCCCTGGAGTAATACCTCCAAACTTAAATATTAGTTACCCATGATTCTGTTTTCTTCTGATCTGTCTGTTCAATCATCAAATTATGTAGATTGGACTTTCCTCATCTAAGTCAGTACTATATCTTCAATCATTTGCTATATTCATAGTTTAGTAACCAATTCCTTTAAAAAGGGCTCCAACTTAACTCCTTTTTCCATGCTCTCTCATGGTGATATTGTCACAGCATTCTCTTCATGGAAGACCTTATGACTTCATGTTTAATTTTACATTAATTACATGAATCTGTATGTATAGTCTTAAATGATGACTTGTTTCCTCACTTAGAATACTGTTTCCTACTAGACACTACTCAGGGTACTGACCTGAGACCATGTCCATGTGCAAGTATGTACTACTCAGGCTACTGATCTGAGACTATGTCCATGTGCAAGTATGTACTACTCAGGCTACTGACATGAGACTATGTCCCCACACAAATGTGTAATGTTACTTTGCTTTTGTTTTGGTTTGTGTGAGTTTGAATAATCTAGAAGATCAAGTCACCCTACATTTCCTATTACATTGATAGAAACTTAAATTTGGCACTTTGTTTTTTCACAGTCCCAGAAAATGATGGATAAAATTATCAATATTAATCTTTAAAGTGACATTCTAATTATTTTTTGCGGCTTGGTAGTAAATTGCTGAGCCAGACAACTAAGCAATGTAAAGATTTTTTTAATCAGCAAACCAACCAACCAGTTTGAAAGCTTTGCAATAACCTATATTTGTCCTGAAGGGCAGAGGCCTGACAATTGCATCTAAAAGCATAAGTGACCTCAGAATGCTGAGCCGTAATCATGATCTGTTTTCTGTATAGACAATATCATCAATGTCCTTGACAGTTATATAGAAGAGACATATTGAGGAGAGATAATATTTTTAATGG
Source organism: Peromyscus nudipes (assembly GCA_902168325.1). Taxonomy (NCBI): domain Eukaryota; kingdom Metazoa; phylum Chordata; class Mammalia; order Rodentia; family Cricetidae; genus Peromyscus; species Peromyscus nudipes. The sequence continues at coordinate 4,900 of CABHPH010148216.1, read as the reverse complement.
GTTGTTTTCTACAGCAACCACATTCCTAACTTGTAAATTCTGAATAGTCACCTAAGGCAAAATTATCTAATGCAGATTCAACAGTTGTAGATACAACAGTGTTGACTGATAACTACATAAATAATGCTTTATAATCCTTAGCACACAGCATGATATGACCCAAATAAAGTAATCTGATGGAAATGTTTATTGCTTTTTCTTTTGGGGTCTCTGCTAGTAATTGAGTAATGAACTGACCAAAATTAAAATATTTTCCAATGAGAAGAGCTCATGCTTGATGAAAGCCGACCTGACATATTTATGGGAACATCAATTTTTTATTGATTCATTTATTCCTTTGAAATGGCCGAAATCCATAGTGATACAGGGAGTTATTTGTGTATTTACACAGGTATTTCTGTTACATGTGCAATTTAACATATTTCTATTCAATTAGTGTTTCCTTCCTGAGAAGAACAATAATAAATGCATGAGATCACAGTTAAACGCACTCAAGGAAAACAGTGTTGCAAATAGAAAAATCCCCTTACACTATTTCATTGATTATAATCTTCAAATTGAAAGCAGACGTCCCCTATGCTCCTGTCAAATCATTTGGAACTACTTTGAAAGCCCAAATTGAAGTTCACATACTCAACAAATCAAAGGTGAAATGAGCTGTCTAAAAGTCTACTGGAGCATGATGAGTAGCAGTGTAATTTTTCATCTAAGTCAGACAAGTTTCCCTGGCATGAGGCTCTGTCCTGGTTGCAGTGATTCCTGGTGTCCTCCCACTGCTTCCTCGTGTCCTCCAATGCTTCTTGTTGACCTTCCAGTGCTTCCTATTGTCCTCCCACTGCTTCCTGTTGTCCTCTGCATGCTTTCTATTGTCCTTCCACTGCTTCCTCTTTGCCTCCCACTGCTTCCTGGTGCCCTCCCACTGCATCCTGATGTCTTCCCACTGCTTCCTGATGTCCTCCCACTGCTTCCTGTTGTCCTCCCACTGCTTCCTGTTGTCCTCCCACTGCTTCCTGATGTCTTCCCACAGCTTCCTGATGTCCTCCCACTGCTTCCTAGTGTCCTCCCACTGCGTCCTGATGTCTTCCCACTGCTTCCTGATGTCCTCCCACTGTTTGCTGTTGTGCTCTCACTGCTTCCTGGTGTCCTCCCACTGCTTCCTGATGTCCTCCTACTGCTTCCTGGTGTCCTCCCACTGCTTTCTGGTGTCTTCCCACTGCTTCCTGGTGTCTTCCCACTGCTTCCTGGTGTTCTCCCACTGCTTCCTGGTGTCCTCCCACTACTTCCTGGTGTCCTCCCACTGCTTCCTGGTGTCCTCCCACTGCTTCCTGATGTCATCCCACTGCTTCCTGTTGTGCTCCCACTGCTTCCTGGTGTCCTCCCACTGCTTCCTGGTGTCCTCCCACTCTTACCAGTGACTGGAAAATGTTATGTGTCCTCTTCGGTAACAATAGAACTGAACATAAAATGCACATCCTTGATTCGCATGTAAAATGCCCATCCTTGATTTGAGTGACTGCATATGCTGTTAAATATATAATATAAAGTTCACATACAGTGAGAAACCCTAATTAGATGCCTTTCTGTTATAATAAGCATTATCTTTAAAGAAAAATGTAACCACAAAAGTTTGCAGGAAAAGGAAAAGACTTAAAATGTATAATATTCCAGCAGACCACACACATCCCAGAAAATAAAAACCCAGAAATGGTCTTCCTCATATGCAGAATCTAGACAAATGTGTGTGTGTGTGTGTGTGTGTGTGTGTAAGCAATGTGCATATGAGCACAGGTTAACATGTAGAAGACAAACAGGATAAGAAGGACTAAATATCAGGACATAAGGAAAGACTCGGTGCAGGTAATGGGCACAAGTTAGATAAAACGATAGAAAGCTAATTGTTTTTCTAGTTCTAACTCTGTTATGACTGGGTTTTGATGATGGATAAATCCATAAAAATATATTAGATAGGGAAAGACTAAAATCCAATGAGAAGCTACACAGACTCAGAATGACTATTCTAACCGTGTAGAAGTTCATTGAGATACATAGGTTTGGGTCTGACTATTTTCAGTATTGGCTTTTGTTGTTGTTGTTACTATTATTGTGATTGTTGTTGTTTGCAAGGTTTTTATAATAAAGTTTATCTTTAAAATAATAACAATAAATAGGGAAGCAAGGAAGATGTTCAAGGTCTAATGAGTATAATTATACCTCACAAATGTCCCCTTCATCTTTCAGTACCATTCTTTAGGAACCACATAACAAATTAGATATAGTAGACCAGATGTCATATGGTCAAAGAATGAAATTTTTTTCCTTTTGGTTTAATAATTTCAATTCAACCTAAGATTTAAGATTTTTAACAGCTTTATCAGAAAATGAAACAATTTTTCATTCACCTATGAAAAAAGTGTGTACCATAAAATATAAATTTTTCTTTGGAACTAAATCAAGTAGTAAAGTTACTTGATTATAAAATGTCAGATTTATATTTTACAATTGTTAGAAACAATCTAAGTGTTTTCTGTGGAACCTATATACAGTAGGATACTATCGAGCCATAAACATTTGCAGCAACATGGAGAGAGTAGTGATCATTATTTTCAAGGAAAATAATGGCTCTGGCATAGAAACACACGTCCTATCCTTTTTCACGAAGAGGAATCTAAAGAGTTGATCACATTGTAACAGAGAGTAGACCTGTGAAGCAGTGGCTAAAAGATAGTTAGAAGCAAGAAAGTGTAGCAGGAATCTTAACAGGTCTTATTAATAAAATCAAACCTGAGGCCAGTTATTGGGGTGAACACTGGAAGGTCAGAGAGACAGACCAAGCCACAGTTTTGGTGAGACTGACTCACCTTGCCAGTTTCTCAACTGATCTTGTTTCCTCAGACTGGAAGCCTCTGAGTCCTCATCCAGAATGAATCTCAGCTGAACTGCTGCTCGAAAGCCTGAATGCTTAACCAGGCCAAAATGCTTCTAGTTTCTGGTCTTCACACCTTATATGCCTTTCTGTTTTCTACCACCACTCCCTGGGATTAAAGGCTCACTTTCTGGGATTAAAGGTGTGAGTCACCTTTGCTTGGCTGTATCCTTGAACAGATGGATTTCTGCCTCTGGAATGTTAGGATTAAAGGCATGTGCTACCACTGCCTATCCTCTATGTTTAATATTGTGGCTGTTCTGTCTCTGACCCCAGATAAGTTTATTAGAGTGCACAGTAGTTTGGGGAATACAATACCACCACAAGAAAGTCTCCTATTATGTTGCTAGGCGTGATGATGGCTCATTTCAAAAAGTATCAGAGGGAATTTGAATATTTGACCATAAAACATGATAAATATTTGAGGAGACCAATATGTTTAATGTTATTTGAATATTATGTAATGTAAGACGTATCATAATACCAAGTGGAACCCCACTTGTATGTACAATTTTTCTATTTTATATGCCAGCTAAAATATAAAAATGTAAAACCTAGAAAATAAATATTTTTCAATAAAGTCATCTTTTACATCAAGAAAAAGACTATTTTATTTATAGGGTTCCGTATTTATTCCTATTAAAGTTTCTATTCTCTAGAAAGGATATAGCATAGGGTGCTGAGAAGGACAGAGATGAAACAACTTTTCTTCAACCATGGTTGAATTTTGAAAGTTTTATTTTGTATTTTTTAAAGAGGGAAAAGCAACTGGTATCATGATTTTTCTTTAAAGGTTTTTATTGTTCGGTGTGTCTGTGTTGCTTTCAATAAATCTTTATCAACCCACCTCCAATTCCCTCTGCTTTGGCTTCTTGCCTGTGTCCCCACAACTTCTTTCCAATTTAACATGCTCTGTTTTAAAACCCACTGAGCACACTTTGTGCTGGCAGGATGTGTAAGTGTGTTGGACCATATACTGGAGCACGGGGAGTTTCTCCTTGACCACGTTCTTGAAGACAACAGACTCTCCCTCCTCCAGTAGCCATCAGTTGCCAATAATTCCCAGCCATGGATCAGACTTCATGACTCCCTTCCCCATCCATACTCAGATTTTCTTCTCTTGAAAATCTTGTGTAAGTCATGTGTACAATGGTTGGGTCATGTCCAGCTCTGCCTGTTGACTAGTTGTACATTTCTGTATTAACCACTGTCCATATTTTAAAAAGAAGCTTTTCTGATGAGGGCAGAGAAATGGATGAATCAATGCACACAAAATTAAGAACTTAGAAGGAAATTTATTACTTTGTCCATTTTATCAAAATAATAGTATAAATTTTTCTGTCATGCTTTCCCATTCTCTACCACATTTCATCCATTCTAGTCCCTTACTCCCCATTTCCCTCTTCAAATTATACATACAAGAAGGAACTTCAAGGCAAGGGGGATATAACATTGGTAGTACCCACTTAATTATTAAAGATAAACCCCTCAGTTCTTTTCTGTCTATGGATAATAGTCAAATGAAATGATGATTTCATGAAGATGTCTTGACAACACACAGGAGGAAGCAGGAAAGTAAAATTATAATTAGTGTTTCTACCTGATATTTTCGAACAATAATTGAATCATCCTGTGTAAGAAATAGCCTCCTTGTATAGTTTTAGCCACACAGTTCATAAATGTGCTTTATTTTAAATGTAATTTAAAATATTAATAAAAATGTTAGGAGACAAACTCACTTCAATAAAGACCTAATTCTATGATGAAATCTGTTAATTCATTAATAATTGATCTATCTATTGGAACTAGTTGAAAACTACTCAAATGCCGGGCGGTGGTGGCACACGCCTTTAATTCCAGCACTTGGGAGGCAGAGGCAGGTGGATCTTTGTGAGTTCAAGGCCAGCCTGGGCTACAGAGCAAGATCCAGGAAAGGCGCAAAGCTACACAGAGAAACCTTGCCTCGAAAAACCAAAA
>CABHPH010148214.1:66796-87731 GCA_902168325.1 Peromyscus nudipes | reverse complement strand
TTGTAGCTAGAGTTTTCCTGCCTGGCCCAAGGTCAGGATAAATCTCTTTCACCTGCCAGTCCCACAGCCACTCAGACCCAACCAAGTAAACACAGAGACTTATATTGCTTACAAACTGTATGGCCATGGCAGGCTTCTTGCTAACTGTCCTTATTTTAAATTAATCCATTTCTATAAATCTATACCTTGCCACATGGCTCGTGGCTTACCGGCATCTTTACATGCTGCTTGTCCTGGTGGTGGCTGTCAGCGTCTGGCAGCGTCTCCTTCCACCTTCCTGCTCTTTTTATTCTCTCTGTTAGTCCCGCCTATACTTCCTGCCTAGCCACTGGCCAATCAGTGTTTTATTAGTAACACATTTGCCATACAGAACATCCCACAGCAATCAGTCCTCTGTCCGATGTGGGGTTGGTGAAGATCTTCTCCCATTCTGTGGGCTGTCGCTTTGCCTTGTTGACCGTATCCTTTGCTCTACAAAAGCTTTTCAGTTTCAAAAGGTCCCATTGATTGATCGTTTGTCTCAGTGTCTGAGCTACTGGTGTTATATCTAGGAAGCGATCTCCTATGCCAATGCGTTCAAGACTACTTCCTACTTTCTCTTCTAGCAGGTTCAGAGTAGCTGGATTTATGTTGAGGTCTTTGATCCACTTGGACTTAAGTTTTGTGCACAGTGATAGATATGGATCTATTTGCAGCCTTCTGCACGTTGATATCCAGTTATGCCAGCACCATTTGTTGAAGATGCTTTCTTTTTTCCATTGTACGCTTTTGGCTTCTTTGTCAAAAATTATATGTTCATAGGTGTGCGGATTAATGTCAGGGTCTTCAATTCGATTCCATTGGTCCACACGTCGGTTTTTATGCCAGTACCAAGCTGTTTTTATTACTGTAGCTCTATAGTAGAGCTTGAAGTCAGGGATCGTGATGCCTCCAGAGGTTGTTTTATTGTACAGGATTCTTTTGGCTATCCTGGGTTTTTTGTTTTTCCATATGAAGTTGAGTATTGTTCTTTCCAGGTCTGTGAAGAATTGTGTTGGTATTTTGATGGGGATTGCATTGAATCTGTAGATAGCTTTTGGTAAAATTGCCATTTTTACTATGTTAGTCCTGCCTATCCATGAGCATGGGAGATCTTTCCATTTTCTGACATCTTCTTCAATTTCTTTTTTCAGGGACTTGAAGTTCTTGTCATATAGGTCCTTCACTTGCTTGGTTAGCGTTACCCCAAGGTATTTTATGTCATTTGTGGCTATTGTAAAGGGTGATGTATCTCTGATTTCCTTCTCAGCCTGTTTGTCAGTTGTATATAGGAGGGCTACTGATTTTTTTGAGTTGATCTTGTATCCTGCTATGTTGCTGAAGGTGTTTATAAGCTGTATCAGTTCCTTGGTTGAATCTTTGGGGTCACTCAAGTATACTATCATGTCATCTGCAAATAGGGAAAGCTTGACTTCTTCCTTTCCCATTTGTATCCCCTTAATCTCCTTATGCTGTCTTATTGCTCTGGCTAGAACTTCAAGTACTATATTGAATAAGTATGGGGAGAGCGGACAGCCTTGCCTCGTTCCTGATTTTAGTGGAATTGCTTTGAGTTTCTCTCCATTTAATTTGATGTTGGCTGTTGGCTTGCTGTAAATTGCCTTTATTATGTTGAGGTATGTTCCCTGTATTCCTGATCGCTCCAAGACCTTTATCATGAAGGGGTTTTGGATTTTGTCAAATGCCTTTTCTGGTCAATGAACTTTTATATAGATAGGCTAGGCATGTGGAATGGAAGCTATTGATGTGGCTTCAAATTAATTTTAGACTCAGTATCAAATGTATTTTATGCACTAATCCACCAACAAACACAAAAATCCTTGACAGAATTAGAACTACAGAAACAATTTATTTTATATCCCTTTTTCATATCTCATGCTCATTACTTGCATCCAGGCTGTGTAAGATCTTGTGGCATTTGTGTTTTCTTCAACCCAGAATAAGGGAAAATTGTTCATAATTTCTATCAGTCTCTCACAGATGTGTATGATCTAATAACAGATGTAAACAAACCACATACAATTTCCATTCCACTGCTTTAAGTCTCCGTAATTCTATGCACTTACTGAAGTGAGGCTAGTGATTTAAACAAGGGAGACCACTAGAAAACTGAGAATGAATGGGATAGCTCCCCCAGGATTAAATGACATAGTATGCCAAAATATTGCTTGGGACTTAGCGCAATATGCTAGTTTCTCCTAGTATCCTCTACTGTCTACCCTCACCAGATATGCAGGCAGCAAAACATAAAACTGCAGGTCATGCACAGCTTGTATTTGGCAAGGATTTATGAAAATAAAGCCAAACAAAAATATAAGCTCTGTAAGTCCACTTGCTTTCTCCTCAGATATACTAAGCTTATTTTAATCTTTATTCTTGTTTTTTTTTCCTTCTAGCCAGAGCAACTTTTCTCTAGATACTAAAAGTTTGTTTCTGAAATAATAAATGTATAATATTTCACTCCTTTTTCTAAATGAAAACAGGAATATGTATGAGTTCGTCAAGATCTTTAGCCATCCTCCTGTAATCAAAGAGACAAAGTAGGAGGACTTTTACCATCCTATGCCATGAGTTTATACTCAGTGAAACATGATTTTGAGTATGGAAAAATATCTTGTAGCAAAATATGGAGGAGAATTAATGTGAGCAAGCTGAAGGTTTATTGAAAGACACAATAATAAACTCAATGCTTACAAAATATCTTATATATTTTCCTTCTTCTAAGAAGAGTAGTATGTGGTCCTCCTGTAAAGCATGACTTACAGAAAAAAATATTTCCCTTCCTTTTATAGTAAACTTTTACACAGTTAAACATAAAATACAACTTGATCTATGCCTAACTATTGAAAGTAATCATCTCAAAAAGTGCTATGTGACATACTGGAAAATAATGAGGTGGCATTGGTCTCTCAGAGCTAGAATCCTTATTTAGCTTTTAATCACCAACAGCACCGAACTTAAAAAAATGGCATAAAATTTATAGTTGATGTGGTAACTTTCTTGTATTAGTACACTCACTAGTTCAAATGCATTTATTGTTATGTGGTATAATTTGCCAGTGCCATATTACTTCCGTTAAATAAGTTCAACAAATCAGAAAGTCTTATTTATAGGTGATCCTATATGAGGGATAACTAAAAACAATTGTATTGAATAATACCATTATTAATAGCAATAGTGCCTGTCACCTCTTCAAACAGAGAAGTCTTCATGTCCGTGAGATATAGGAGAGCATTGCAGTTGCAGTCTGAGTACCAGATTATATTTGAAATAAGTTGTGTGGCCTGTAGGAGCCAAGAATATATCAGACTAGGTTGATCAGGCAGAACTGGAAGTAAGTGGTAAAACAAGAGTCACTAAAGTGGACAATTTCATTTTAGAAAAAAAAATAGAGTAAGTGATAAAAAGATTCAGAGGAAGGCTTTCATTTTTTTCTCAAAATTTTAAAATTAAGACCTTCATACACTATTTCCCCTATCTTTATAAAAGTGAATTAATGGAAAGGCACATTGAAAACTAAAATAAAAATTAAGTAATGGAAATGCATTAGAAAATTGATCTAACAGAATTCAAATGACTGTACATAACTTCTCAACTTCTTGCTTCTCAATTATTGGAAACCACATATTAAAAATTGGTGTTGTTGCTTGTTGTTAACAAGAAAACCAAATAGTAATCTTTGAATGTAAGGATTCCCTTTCCCCATTCCTAGTAATACCTTTCCCTACAACTCCAAGCCTATGGTTTACTTGAAGCTTTTTGGTCATGTATTCTGAAGTTCAGTTATGTATAAGAAAGCCATGTTTTAAAATCTAATTAGAAATTTTGACCTAGAATTCAGGCATGTGGGGGTAACATAAATTTTAACATAAAATATATTTCCATAGTAAATGTTGTAACAGTATTTCAAAAAATTATTATATGTAAACTTTTATAATATATTCTTTAAAAAGTTTTTGCTAGTTTATTTAAAGGAAAAAGAATAGCATTTCTTTTCACCTATCAAAAAAGTTTCTACTGAGCATGAACTGGATTCCATTCTTCTTAAAAGTTCCACAGTCTTCTGTTTCTTTGATGTTCTGTATGTTAAATGTGTTGCTCTGATTGGTTAATAAATAAAACACTGATTGGCCAGTAACCAGGCAGGAAGTATAGGCAAGACAAGGAGAGAGGAAAATTCTGGGAAGTGGAAGGCTGAGTCAGAGAGACACTGCCAGCCACCGCCATGATAAGGGAGATGTAAGGTACCGGTATGCCACGAGCCACGTGGCAAAGTATAGATTAATAGAAATGGGTTGATTTAAGATATAAGAACTAGATAACAAGAAGCCTGCTGTGGCCATACAGTTTGCAAGCAATATAAGTCTCTGTATGTTTACTCGGTTGGGTCTGAGCGACTGGGGGACTGGCAGGTGAGAGAGATTTGTCCTGACCATGGGCCAGGCAGGACCAGGAAAACTCTAGCTACATGAGTTCTTGCATATCACTCTTTTCTCTCTGCTGAAATCATCCCTAGATCTCATACTTATAATCCTTAAAAAATTATATACTTCTTATATAATTAAAACAGGCACCCTATTTATCCTTGAGCAACCCTGAAAGCATACACTGCTAGTAAACAAATTACCTAATGTCTAATTTCTGGATTATTTTTACTTTGATCTTCCAATTACTGTTGAACTGTAAGATGGTAAAAGCCAAGTGTTTGCTAATTTTTCTCCTTAGATATCTACCTTTCTGAAGTTACCAGTAGTCCGTACAGTGGAGACATTATTTCTATGCCAAATACAGAATGGAGATATTCTGAACAGGTAGTAGGAAGTAGATTTGACACAGAGTGGAGAAGAATCGGGAAGGTGTCTGAAGTATAAATGGGACCCTCACCTTTTCAAATGTCTTTTCTATCTGCTTGTAACATCTGATTGAAATCTGAGTAGGAGCTCGCAATATAGACAGATGTTTCACATGGGGAAGATCTGATCAGCATAACTTGTCATCTCGACTACCTAGGGAAGGACTAGTTGATCTCTTCTGAGGGCCTGTAGACATTTTCTCTTTTATTCTGAGTGCCAAAAGACATTTGTCCTTCTTTTCCTCTTCTGTCAGTATTGCTTATCATATTTTATTTTCCTGTTGCAGTGAAACAAAATATCCCAACTAGAATAGCTTAAGGTAAAAGGGGTTTATTTTGGTTCACAGTTCCAGCTTACAGTCCATCATTCTGGGGAAGTCTCAGAGGCAGAAGCTTGAGGTACCTACTCACATGATGTTATCAGTCAAAAAGCAGAGAGATGTATTCAGGCTACTGCTCACTTCCATTTCTATGGAATAGTACCATTTGCAGGGGGCAGGCCTTTCTGCCTCACCATGGATATGCTTGGAGGCCCATTCCCCAGGTGATTCTAGATTTTGATAAGTCAACTATTAACACTAACAATCAGTACTCTATACCTGAATCAAAGTTCTTGTATCCATGGAGATTTACTAATGTAGTCATATTTACTAATGTAATGGATTTGCAGCTGTTTTATTTACCACTGTGAGGCTAGTTGGTCTTAAAATACTGGAAAAAATAGTTCATGAATAAATAAGTACATAAATAAATACATCAGCCGGGCGTTGGTGGCGCACACCTTTAATCCCAGCACTCGGGAGGCAGAGCCAGGCGGATCTCTGTGAGTTCGAGGCCAGCCTGGGCTACCAAGTGAGTTCCAGGAAAGGCGCAAAGCTACACAGAGAAACCCTGTCTCGAAAAACCAAATTAAATAAATAAATAAATAAATAAATAAATAAATAAATAAATAAATACATCAATGATTTCTTGTTGCGTTTAAAATCTCCACAAAATAAATGTTTTACTTATTTGAAATTAACAGAACAAATTCTATTTATAATATGAATAATATTCAAGATTATGCCTCTTTTCTGTGTTTCATGAACAAAGAGTCATAACAGAAGAGTAGCCAACAAACTTATTGGCAGGGTCAGCCTGTGTTTAAAAAAATATAAGTAAATACTTTGAAAGATTGAACTGAATGTTCAAAAGCTGGAATTGGATAACCAAACCCGTCAGGAGCACAGTGAAGGTCAGTGTGTCTGTGGTTGAGACTTACCATCGCGCAAATGATGCGCAGCATGATTCAGCAGCACTCTATGCACTGCCATTCATCATTGTTAGAACATCTGAGAGGCATAAATGTGATTAATTTATTTCCACAATTTTAGCTATTTCAAGTCATATATCATATGTTGTTGAACAGACAAGTCATTTTTGAGTTTGGTTTATGAGAAATGACAAAACATAATACATCCATATAAGGGAAAGCCTCTCTGATACAGTCTACTTATTTGACTTATATATGCTACATACTATATTTCCTCATGCACAGTGTTTTTCAAATAATTTTAAATATGCATCTTCAGGATTTTCACAATTACTAGAACATTAGTTTTAGTCACAAACTCAACAAAGCATATATTATGTATGTTTTCACTTATTTTTTCAAGCTTCATTTAATAATAGTTGACAAAACACATTGATTTAATTAACGTACAACTATTCTGGTTTGTAAATCTTGGGTATAATGAGATGAAGTAAATGTAATTTAAAGGGAAACTAAGTTTGGATTCTACAAGACCCTTTCTTTTCTAAAAACAAACAAAGTGGCAGGATTCCTAAAACGTGAAAGATTTGAATCAGATGTTATTTGCTTGCCTTGCCTTTCCAGCTTTCATGCTATGACCTAAGCTAAGCTTCACTGTGAATAATCCTTTGTTATCTTTTATCTTCTTGCACTTACCATTAATTTTGAGGTGAAAGGTACAGATTATCATGTCACTTATTCATGTATAATACTGAACTACAAACTATGAAAAGAAAATACAAGTCATTTTTACAAGCTGCATGAAGAAGTAAAAAGGTGCCTTAGTGGATATATGGTAAACGATTTTTAAATAAGTATTTTCCATCTAAAGTACACAATATTTCATTCATGTGTTTATAAATAGAAAAATATAAGCTCATAAAACATCCAACTCCCATCTCTTGCAATTAAAATGTACTTCTGGGAATTCTGGTTTCTTTCCCTGTAAGATTAATTGAGATAAACCTACAGTATTTAATGTTAAACAGTTACACTGCAACCGCAATAGTGGTATCATCATGCTTTTGTTGGACTTACAGCATGAAGAAGTATTGAATATTCCTGCAAGTGTTCATGTTCATTATGCCATCAACTACTGTATTGCAGTTCAAGAGAATAGAATAATCTCTCTTGAGGGTATATACCATGCTGCTATCAAGTGGAGGGAAAGAAGAAGAGGGGAAAGTGAGAAATCAGTACACAAACTTTCCAGTCCCTGTTGTGAAATCATGGGAAATGTCATCTGGCAATGCAGGAGGGGAAGTGGAAAATTTGGTTGTGTGGAGGATTAAGAAAATTCAAGTGACCTCTTACAAGAGTAGGTGAGGAACTGCTACGATCTTCGTGCTCTAGTCCTTAGGAATGCTTAGAATAAATTAAAATTAAGATGCAGAGTGCAGGGCTATTTTCATTAAATTAATTGTGGTAATCACTTTACAATTTATAGGTATATCTCATAATTTATCTTGAGCCCACAAAAATTCTGTTTGTTATCTAATATTTTATAATAATTTTTAAAATTCTGGGTGTTTAGTACAGTGGAAGGAGTAGTTGTTTATCCTGTATAATGAATCTGTATTAAATTCGTTAGCACTGCAAAAAATGGGTTTTAATCCCAAAAAGGACATTTTGAAATACACAATGTAAAAGAGGAAATGGGGCAAAAATACTTTACAGACTAAATAATCTTTGCTACATGATATAATTTCTAAACTAGTCGAAACACATTATCTAGTATATTTTAAAAGAATCTTCAAGATAATATGGGTTAGTTGAGACCAACTTTATACCTATAACAATTTCCTCCTCTAGACTTCATGTTGTATAGTTGCTGGTAACAGAATCTCCTCTTTGACAGTTTGTGTCGTTACTTCAAAATAAACAACAAAAAAGGAAAGCATTCTTTAATAGCGCAGCAAGTGTTGTGATGGTGTTTTCTGCCGTGAGACTAAGACTGGTTTTCATCTTGCTTTATACCCTGTGGAGCTGAACCAAGCCTACAATTCCCATTAACTTCAAAAAGAACCCACACTCAGATCAGCTCCTCAGGGGTGTAGAAGAAGAAAACAAGACTGGGGGTGGGAAGGTAGTTTTTAAAAAAGGAATAATAATAAAAGAAATACAAATCTTTTACTCCTAGCAGGATTCTTTATATTTTAAGAATTATATGTTTTGTTGTTGTTCTCAGAGATTAGTGGGGTTATCATTATTATTTAATGCAAAATTTGTACATGTTCATCTATGTGAGAAATAAAACAAAGAATGGGTAGGATAAAAACACATTAGCACAAATATCAACATAAATGTCTGACAAAGCGTTCACAATTAAATGGGCCCTGGCAATAAATATGTTAGTGACAATGGCAATGGATCAATTGTTGTTAGTTTCTTCTGAGACAATGTATATTTAAGCAAAGTATGTGGCACCTTTTCTGTACCAGAAGAAGATAAAATCTGCCCAGATCTTCATAGTAGAATGGAATTTGAACATTGAAATAATCCCTGGAATTATACGTTATTGTATCAAATCTGGTCTAGATTAATATTGAGGACAGAATCAAGAAACACATTGTAATCTTTTATATTGCCTTCCCATATACTTTCTTGGAAGCCCTGACACCAAATATGAATAAATTTTGCTTATCTTATAATCAATTGTAGGGAAAGAAAAAATATTGTTGTGGTTCAAGTGACATATTTTAAATGCTTAAACTAGACCATATAGGGAACATGAATAAAGACATGGATAAGAAATACATGATGGAGTTGGAACTGATGTGATTTTATGGTAAATGGAATGCAATTTGAGAAAAAAAGATAAGTGATGAATAGATCCCATTGTATCCTATAGTAATTTAAGGATTAAATAAAATATGTATCTGAAGTGCCTGGGAGACAAACTTCCTAAAGAAATTAGCTTCTATTGTTAAAATTTCAAGAGGAGTTCCAGTAGGATTACCATGCTTTGATTTTGAATAAAACACAATCCATTTTAAATTATCACATGAAAATATAAAAGTTGTATGTGTCATTATAGTACCAGTAATGTTTGATACATGAGATAGAGGATAAAGTGTATTTTCTTCTCTTCTCATGGGGATACTGCTGTACTGTTCACTTGTTTATGTTGATATACAGAGATTGTTACAATCAGCTACATATTTTCACTATCACTTTCTTGGATTGCTGCATTAGTATCACACTAACTAGTGCAAGCAGACTTGTGAAGTAAGTACATGAAATAAATGCTTGCCATATAAATTGACCTAATGTTAGTAATTTCCATAAGTTTTTAAAATGATTTTCCCTAAAGTCTCTCTTGAGGGATAATTAAGGAAATGTATAAATGGAATAGGTTAGCCAAAGAAACCAAACGTGAATTCTACAGTATGGTATAAAAATCATCATCTATATATTATTTTTTATTATGCTTCCAACCTGATGATAAGTAGCTGTATTCAGTTTTACAGTAGATGCCCTTTACTGCCATATACCATTATGAGAAATCTAATTTTCCATGAGCCACATCAGTCTTTCTTAAGTAGTTAATAAAGATGATAATGTCAATATACACTGCATAAGGGATGCAAGGAAATGGACACAGCCAAAATGTACTGTGCCCTTGTTCTGTTTTTTTGAGAAAAGATTTAGAATTGTCCTACTTATTCCCAATCTTCATCAATATGAATCTGAATGTACACATGAAAGCAAATATTTTTGTAGGGCAAAATTAAATACATATTGTTGTTATGAGGTATATATTTTAAAACAAAATTTTGTGAGGCAAACATGATTATTTACTCAGGAACCTTTCTTACAGGAACCGACATTCTTTAAAGTAATAGTAAAATGATAATATTAACAATGGTAATATTTAATAATCATTAATCAACATCTATCTAATAGGTTCTATTCTTAGATGCTTCATGTATCATATGATTTAATTCTCTCAATATCACTAGCTTAGAATCTAGTATTATCTCCATTTGGCAAATGAGAAAACTCAAACAGATAGACCTTTAATAACCTCACCAAAATAAGTTTGTAAATACTGGATTTATAGCTGTATAATTTTATTATATTCTTTTCCTACGGAAACCATACATTTAATACATATTATTTACTCCCTTTTCTTTTTAGAATATGGTGGTAAAGTATTAAACACTAGTGTTACCATTACTTTTCAGGATCATAGAATTGTCTTATTATTTGGTGACAATCACTATGTGTGATGGATGGTCAGTTTAATTTGTCAGCTTGACACGTTAGAATCGTTTGAAAAAAAAAGGTTTTAATGTAAGATTTTCTACATCAGTTTGGTCTCAGGACATGTGTGTGGGAGATTATCTTCATTATATTGATTGAGATGGGAAGATCCACTCACTGTGGGTAGTACCATTCCTTAGGCAGGGCACTCAGAACTGCAAAGGAGTGGAGAAAGTGAACTGAGTGCAAGCAGGAATGCATTAACTCGTGGGCTTTACTCTTGGCTATGGATGAACTATGAATAACTTGTAGAGGCTCACAAAGTTTTCCTAGTGAGATCTGAGCTTGCTTTACACAGCAGGGCTGCATTAGAGGATGGCTTGACTTTGTGCGTGGTTACCAGGTGATTGGAAGGGATTGCACTTGGCTGTGCTAGGGGAAGGTCTTTTGCTTCACCCTTGACATTCCTATAAAAAGCCCTTTTGAAAAGACAGAAGGGGCCTGTGGGTATTGATTCATGCCCTTCTGGGACTATCCTGGCTTTCTATCTGTCTCTCTCCCCTCTATCTTTCTATGTATATATTTCTCACTCCTCTCTCCTCAGGAGTACCCTGGGGAAAAACTGGGACTAGGCCTCCCACACTAACTGCTCCAACTTCTTGCTTTAATTTCCTCATAGTGACGGACTAAATCCTGGAATTATCAGCAAAAATAAACCATTGCTCCCTTTTGTTTTGTTTTTTTGTTTGTTTGTTTGTTTGTTTGTTTTTGGTCAGGTTCTTTAATCACAGCAACAGATAAATTAAGATACTATATCAATCATTTGTTTCCAAGCTCTATATTTTTCACTATCAGTTGAGATTTTTTCCAAACTGTACAGAGTCCATGTTATCAACATTTTCTTGAAAAGACTCTTAACATGAAATATAAAATGGCAACACTGTGATAAAAGGAACTGTTTTTCTACAGTAATTATAAGATCATTTAATAAGTTTATGTTTTATAAATCTACAGGATAGAATAGTCATACTCAGTGATTCTCAAATCTTACTTCTTTTAACAATGTGATATTTACTTTCCACTCCCCCTAAAATATTAACTCATGAGAAACAAGTTCTATAGAACACGCTATGGAATTTATTACTGACTAATTATAGCTCTTGGTCTTACATATAAGTAGCAGTGTTACCCCTATGTGGGCTGAAGAAGACATACATGAAAGCAAGACATATCTGCAGTTCATATGCTTTTAAGTTCATGCTTTTCTGTCCTTAAATGTAAACTCTCATAATCATCCATCCTTAACATTTCTCCAAACATTCACATATCTATTGAGACTGAACCTTTTCTTCTTCCACCATAGGTTTTCTTGTACTTTATGGTTATTGAGAAAATGATGTTTGGGTGATTTTCATAAGGACTAGACCCTACGACATTTGGAAAACATTTTGTAATATACCAAAATGTGTTTGAACTTGTTAGCTGTTGATCAGTTCCTCAAAATTAGGTTTATGATAATTCTTTGTTTGATTTGCACTAACTACCACTGAGTTATCTGATTTTTCTGGAGAGCCAGAATATTTTCTGATATATAGCTTCAGGTGCTTTTTGGTGGAGAAGAATGTCCATTATGTGAAAGCAAGTACCTACAATTACTCAAACTCAGTCTCTAAAGCAAATAATATTTTTCTTTCCCCCTACTCCCAAATCTTGTTTTAATAATGAAACTAATGTAAATGAAATAAGAAATATTAATATGAAATTAACATATAGCATGATTTTCTTTCAAAAGTTTATCCAACTTTGCAGATAAGAATAGAGCTTTAAATAAATGCTATAAGGACCTTGTTCACAGCTACGTAGGTAATATGTTGTACACATTTTCTGTGATTTTTTTCAGTAATTATATCATGCTTTAGTAAAACATTCACCATTTTCAACAAAGAGAAAGTAACTTTTTGTTATTTTTGTTAGGATTTTAATTTTTCTGCTACTTTTAAATTTATACTAGAAAAAGGTATTCTAGATTTAAATAAATATAATTCAACATTTCAGTTAAAATAACAAATACTTAATCTGTATGAATAACTCAATATTAAAAAGCAATTGCAGCTCATAAAAGGGAACTTCTCATGTATAGTATTGGAGTTTTTGTTAGGTGGTTTTCAGCTCTTGGGGGGAGCACCATCAGCAAAGATGAGAAAAGGTAATTAAAGCTATAGATGTATACTTATATCCAAAATGACAGGGATTTTCAGTAAATAATTAATAGTATGATTCCTTGTGGCTTTTTTAGATATCCTTATTATTATTTTACCAATCCCTTCTTTAATCTTTGCATCCCTCCTCTTTAAAGAGCTCCCTTCTTTCCCTTTTCCTCTATCAGATGGCTTGTATCATGCTATTCCACACTACCCTCCTCCCAACTTCTTTGGTATTTACCTCCTCTCCCTCCTAAAGATCACTCCTTTTCCCATTTCTGCTATTAGGTTACTTGTATCCTGCTACTCACTACCAAAACATACAGCCTGTTACTGTTGCCCATGGTTGTCCTTCAGAGGTGGAAAGTAAGTTCCTGTTTCTACAGACATCATGCACTTCAGATATAGGGCCCAGAGACCCCTGAGATGGAACTACCTGAATGTTTCCTCCCTAAGGACTAGTTTTCATGGTACCAGAAGGTACCATGCAAGATTCCAAAGGAGTTGAACACCTGATAGTCCTACCCAGCTATGATACCTATGAGCCACATCAATGACAATTGTGGCATGATAATGCTAAGGATGCAGTAGTGTTGTGCATAGCTTGGTTATAACCAACAGCTCTCTAATTGGACTTAAGACCAGCTCAACAAGAGGGAAATCATGACTGTACTAGAAGCTTAGCTAATTTCTCAGTGTTAGTAAAATCAACATGACTGCACAAAAATGAGCTTAAAAAAGGATAATGCCAATGGACATATTAAAGTGGGCAGGGAATAGTACACAAAACTTCAACCCTACAAAAAGAACTATAGGCAACTGAGTAAAGGTGGGAGCAGGAGAGGTGGTCTTCCTCAAGGAAGAGCACACCAATTGGTTAACCAGTACCAAATGATCAGCCATAAAAACTTACATACAAGTAACATATGGACTGAACATGTTATATTTAGGAATATATATGTATATACATATATACATAAAATAATAATTGGTGAAAAAACAAAAACAGAATAATTGTGATTTGTTGCTTAGTAAGTACTATAAATAAATATAAATTATGTTTATTAAAAGCAATTATATCAAAAATAAGCTAAAGAAAAGTAATGGATTTTAATATGCAATTTCTGTCTTTCCTTTCAACTGTTCAAAATTCCAAATGATTTGAACGTCCTAAAACAAAAGTGTAATTTAAATTGTTTTTTTGAATAGAATCATCCTATGTATCGCAGGCTGCTCTGGACCTATAAAACCCGGGATAACTTTGACTTCCTCATCTTCTTGACTCATCCTTCCAAGAGGTAGAATTACAATGGCATTCCACAATACTGGCCTCTCAAAGTCTTATTTAAAAGATTCTAACAAAAGTATCTCCATTTTGCATCTAAATTCTCCCTCTGAAATTATCTATATTTCAAGAGGGGAATGTGTCATTGTTACTTCAGACTGGTGTTAGATTTTTTTTTCTTAAATTATCCGTGACATCACCAAAATGTTAGTGTGAAAACTGAAGATTATTTACATTATAGGCTCTGTGGAAAATTTATTGGAGGAGGCTAATAAAGTAGATAGTTCTCTAGTAGATATCAAGAACAGAGGATCTGAGTTTTTCTAAATGGGTGCATCACCTGGTACAGTTTCGTAATTGAAGTCTATCTGTAATGTTGCCTGCTAAATACAGCTCTAGCTAATCTTCAAATGCAAAACTTATTTAAACCAGTGGTATTATCTCTATGTCTAGGTGGATAGTATAAAAATATTGAGGTGTTTATTAAGAAAAGTAATTGTTTTCTGTTTGGTTAAGTCTAAGGAGTTTGGATGTTTCTTTTCAAACTTCCCACAGCCTGCAAGAAACAACTGTTCCCACTAACAAGTTGTTTTTAAAAGCCTTGAATTCAAAACCCAATCATGACTCCATCATTTATTGGCTTGTGTGCTTTCATGCCATCCTTTTAATTCCCGTCAAGTTAGCTTTCTTAAATAGAATATAAAAATAATACTAATACTTACAGTGCCTACTCTTTAAGTAAAATATTTAAGTGAAGAGTATTTGCAATCACTAGCATATTATTCATGTGAACTTAATATTCTTCCTAATAAGTCCAAAGATTTTTTTAACAGTGCTTACCCTGTAGCCCAGGCTGGTTTCCAGCTGGTGATCCCACTGTCATTGGCTCCCAGTACTAAGATTCTAGTTGTCCACACAATGCCTTTCTAGGTCCATGCTTCTTAAGATTACAACCAACTGATCTTTTTCTGGATATTCTTCATGTTCTCCTCTGGGATTCTTCTCTCAGCAGTTGAATTGATATCTTTGATTTATACCTTTGTGCATGGTTTCAGAGATTCTTCTCCTGGTATTCATGAATTTCCTACACAATGTACTACTTAATGTCTTTAGGTTTCCTAGAAATCTTTCATATCTTTGCCCGGGAAGGTCTATAGTTTCACTGGAGAACTTATTCATGTCCTTATTTGATAACTGGTAGTTTATACATAAGAGATTGCTAACCACAAATGAATCTGAAATTCTTGTCGTAAGTGTAACTCTAAGCTAAAACGTTCTGGACGTAGCATGACTACAATTGCTAGCACATCTTTTACTTTTTCTCAGTACCTGTCTGATTAAATATGATTTACTTTATACCATCTATTCAAATATCTTTTTTATGATTTAAATATCCATAGATATATTTCTTTTTTTTTAATTTATTGGTTTATTTATTTATTTTATTTTACAATACAATTCAACTTTACATATCAGCCATAGATTCCCTCCGTTCTCCCTCCTCCCGTCCTGCCCGCCCCCCCCCCCCCCCACCGCCCATTTCCATCTCCTCCAGGGCAAAGACTCCCCCGAGGATTGAGATCAACCTGGTGGACTCAGCCCAGGCAGGTCCAGTCCCCTCCTCCCAGGCTGAGCCAAGGGTCTCTACTAAGCCCCAGGTTTCAAACAGCCAATTCATGCACTGAGCACAGGACCCAGTCCAACTGCCTGGATGCCTCTTAAACAGATCAAGCCAATCAACTGTCTCACCCATTCAGAGGGCCTGATCCAGTTGGGAGCCCCTCAGCCATTGGTTCACAGTTCATGTGTTTCCATTCGTTTGGCCACTTGTCTCTGTATTCCATCCATCCCTGGTCCCAACAACTCTTGCTCACATAAACCCTCCTCCTTTTTGCAAATTGGACTTCCGGAGCTCCACCCGGGGCCTGACCGTGGATATTTGCATTCAGTTCTCTCAGTCATTGGATGGGATTTCTAGCACGACAATTAGGGTGTTTGGCCATCCTATCACCAGGGTAGGTCAGATCGGGCTATTTCTCGACTATTGCCAGCAGTCTATTGTGCGGGCATCTTTATGGATTTCTGTGGGCCTCTCCAGCACTTTGTTTCTTCCTATTCTCATGTGGTCTTCATTTACCATGAACATTCCTTGTGTTCCCTCTCTGTTCTTGATCCAGTTGGGATCTCCCGCTCCCCCAAGTTCTCTTTCCCTCGCCCCTCGCCCCTCATTACCCCCACTCACGTCCAGACTGTTCATGTAGATCTCATCCATTTCTCCATCATTGGGTGATCCCCGTGTCTTTCTTGGGATCCTGTTTTCCAGGTAGCCTCCTTGGTGTTGTGAGTGGCTGTCCAGTCATCCTTGTTCCACAACTAGCATTCTCCTATGAGTGGGTACATACCATGTTTGTCTTTCTGAGTCTGGGTTACCTCACTCAGGAGGATTTTTTCTAGATCCCTCCATTTGCCTGCAAACCTCATGATGTCATTGTTTTTCTCTGCTGAGTAGTATTCCATTGTGTATATGTACCACAGTTTATTTATCCATTCTTCGGTTGAAGGGAATCTAGGTTGTTTCCAGGTGAAAAGTAGAAGATCTCATTACCAAAAGTTGGTAGCTCCCCAATCCCACCAATATTATAAGTTTTTCTTATAACAAGATAATGTTATATTTTAATGTGATTCATATTATCATTTATTTATTAATAAACTAAGTATTGCTAATTATTGAGACATTATAGTTGCATATCCAACTCCATTTGCAAGGATTTTTACTAAGTATCTGGCAGACTGAAATGGTTATTTCAATGTTTATTTTAATAAAAGACAAAAAATGCTAATCATTAATATTATTATTCTTATTCAACAGTTTGATCATCTACATTCTCATACCACCGGAATGTTAAACTACTAAGAAAGCATTCTATTAGATACACAGTATACATGGTGTTAGGAATGAATTTTTGTCCTGTACCTGTAGTCATCATCTTCTCTCTCTTATTCAAAAAAGAACAAAGTATTTGGCATGAAATATCAACACTACCAATAGAGCTATTGAAAATTCTTAACTTCTGCAAAAGAGATAGTTTTCTCTAAGATACAGTCCCTGGTAAGATGAGCACATTCCAGTTGAACTCATACAACCAAGAATATATGGGCAGCACAAGTTGAACTTGAGAGGTTTTTTTTTTGTTTTTTTTTTTTAAGGACAAGAGACATAAAGTTAGGTGGATATGGAAGAGGGGATAGATCTTGGAGGAGTTGCTGGAGTGGTGGTACATATGATCAAAACACATGATACAAAACTAAGAACTAATAAGATGTTTAAGTAAAACTAAAGGATCAAAGTACCTAATGTATCTCTAACTACATCTCACACTTCTCAATGTTCTCGTTTCACTCCAGGGATGCTGGCTCTCCTGTTCCCTTAATAAGCTCTATGTGATCTACCCAAGGCAGTTCACTCTTAGTTAGAATTCTCTTCCTTCAGGTAGCCCCTTCTTCCCTATTCTACTCTTCTCTAACATTGTCAAACTCCAAAATTGCTGTTGTCACTCAAATTCTTTAAGGTTTTTTTTTTTTTCATATACTAATCAGCAGTCTTTTTCACCTTCTAGTATACTAAAAGTCTCTGACCCTACCTATCTGGGTTTATTATGATAAGAAATAAGCAGATTATAGCATCCAAGAAACAATGATTAAGCTATGATATTAAATTTGTCATCCAAAAGAAGTATCATGACATCTTGATTTACTCTCAGTAAGGACTTGAGAAGGGGAGTCTCGGAACTGACATATAGTTATCAACAGGTAAAAATATCTCACAGCTGGCAATTAGAGGAACCTTAGAAATGCAGTTCAAGCTTCAGTTGAATAACAGCCTGTATGATAAATGCTACAATCCAGATGACGACAGTTATCATTGACACACTAAAATTCCGGTGGTAAGAAAACAGAGAGCAATCCATTATATTCATTACAATTGAAAACAGAAAAAGAGAAAAATGAATAAAATGTTTCTAAAGAATAAGCTGTAATTCTGCTTCTCCTCTTTTACTTGGTATTAGGATCATCTGCAGAGGATTTTTGCAAATGCACTGAATTTAGAAGTTTGAGTTTTAAAAGTTCATTTGCTTAGTACACTTTGTAAGACTCAAAAGGTTTAGTGTTAAGATGGCGAGATTCTGAGTCTGAAGGAAGAACCAAGAAGCTTTTGTAACAGGAATGATGCATAATCTGAGAGGTAAATTGATATTTTGAAAGGAGTGAAATAACTTTAAATTGATCCTTGCACACTGAACACCTTGAAGGAATGTTTCAGCAGTGGCTATGACACCCTATCCTCCCTTAATCAATTTACCTAGCACATAGCAATAAGGGGTACTGCATTATATATATTTTTGACATAACTAAGATTGATGCCAAACGAATAGTTTAAGGCCTGTTTTGTATGTTGAAACAAATATTTTTTTGCTCTGGATATTGATCGCTCTGTATGCTGTGAATGTGTTGCTCTGATTTGGTTGATAAATAAAATGATGAAGTATAGTATAGGCAGGACAAAGAGAATTCTGGGAAGTGGAAGGCTAAGTGAGGAGACACTGCCAGCCGCTGCCACCAGGAGAAGTAAGATGTAAAGATACTGGTAAGCCACAAGCCATGTGGCAAAGTATAAATTTATAGAAATAGGTTAACTTAAGATATAAGAACTAGATAGCAAGAAGTCTGCCACGGCCATACTGTTTATAAGCAGTATAAGTCTCTGTGTGTTTACTTGGGTCTGAGCAGCTACAGAAGTGGGTGGACACAGGAAAACTCCAACTATAATTTTTCTCACTGTCCTATAACAAAAGTAGTAGAAAAGCTTTTCTTTCAACATCATCAATATTTACTTACAAAATTAAAGAACTTTATTCTGCCTTTGCCTAAGGTCAATATTGGCAAAAGGATTGGGATGCTTTTCCAGTTTCTGCTGAGGACAGTTTGTTGCCCTTTTTCCTTAATGAATAAAATATCATCATTTATTCAGAAGACTGTGTATTCTGCTCTTCTGTTGGTAATTAACTACAATCTGTTATGTTTCTTGCTATCACTTCATGTTGCTTCTGCTCTATATTCTCTGTTCTTATCTACTGGAAAATATTTAAACTATGAATTTTTCAAGTAGGTCTCAAAACTACAAAGAAAATGACACATATAAACTTATTACACATTACTGATGAAATGCATTTAACTAATGATTAGTCCATTGATATTCTTATATTGCAACTAAGCTGCTTCTATGAGCTCTATAATCTCTACAATTCTTACTATACTATCTTAAGGTCAATCTAGTTCACACTAGTACAATGTAATACTAATAATTTCATTGTGTTACTTTCGCACATTTCTAATTATGTTGAAATTTACTTGTATGGTTTTTGCTCCATGACCATTGCTGATGTTTGAACATGACCTTCAGTGTTGCATTCTTCATGGTTACTACATTATTCAAGACTGAGAATAAGTATATGATAGCCATCATCCTAGAGTTTTATATCTCAAAATCTACCTACATGTGCTACAAAGTTTCAACTTTCCTTATGCTCTCTGGTTTTATTACTGGCACTAGAAGATTTCATATTGGTCTTGAGCTATCTCTTGTGTATGATATACTTCTCTTGGCCTGCTCTGTGATATGCAAAAAATATCTTGTGAACTGAGTGAGTTAAGCATAATTCTTGACATAGTTCTTGACAGTGCCAAACTATGTGGGACTCGAAAGATAGCTTAGGTGTTAAGAACAAACACATGCTGTTTTGTTGTATGTTCAGCTTCTAGCATCTACCTTAGGTGACTCATACTTAATAGCCAATAGTTTCAGGGTGTGCTGATTATTATTTTTTATTTTTTTTGTCTAATTGACACAAGCTAGACTCATCTGGGAAGAGTGAACCTTAACTGAGAAAATACCTCAGGTTGATCTGTAGGCAAGACTGTGGGGATGTTTTCCCAATTAATGATTGAGGTGAGAAGTCCTTGCCCACTGAGAACAGTGGCACCACAAGGCAAGTGGTTTTGGGTTGTATAAGAAAGCAGACTGAGCAATTGATAGGGAACAAGTCACTAAGTAGAGTTTTTACATGACCTCTGTTTTTGCTCCTGCCTCCAGGTTTCTGCTCTGAGTTCTTACCCTGAATTCCCCTGCTTATGGACTGTGATAGGAACATGTAAGCAAAATGAACCCTTTCCTTCCCAAATTAATGTTCTTTGTCACAGCAATAGAAAGTAGAGTAAGACAGGCCTATGGCCTCTGTGAGCACCTGCACTTTCAGTTATGTACATACCTATACATAATTAAATTTAAAAACGAATCTTAAAAAAAACTATTTAAAATGGTAATTGATTTTGTTCCTTCCACAAATCCTGTTTTCTACAGAAATGAAAGGTTTATCTTTGTTAATAAAACACAATACTTTTTTTTGAAAGTCAGACAAAAGAAGAAAGTGAAGGACTCATGTTCTCGGAAATGTTCCGTTATTGATTTTAAGTATCAAAAGACAACCAGGAAATAGGGAGTTACTGAAAATAAAAATGCTTTCATCAAGTATATCAAACATCTATTGTTGTAAGTGGACTGTGCTTCTTTTATTATATACCTAAAAGGGCCTTTACTCTTTGTGATGGCATAAGCCACTCAAAATGCCTGTGACTAACTTTGAGTATACAATTTCTATTAAACTGGAAGCATTTAGTATACTCTGGCCCTCCACTATTCAACATTTGAAGTAAAAATTAAATTGACATCATGATGAGTCTTTGGAAAAAACTAACCTAACAGGCGATAAGCATAACTGTACTTATCACACTATGGGCAGGTATTTATGCTGATAGATGTTACAGGAAGATCATCTGAACGAGACTCATCTTAATTCTCAAAGTGATTTGACCCAAAGGTGTCTAATTAAAAGAATGATACAGAAAAAGGAAAATCCAGTAAAATATTTTGTTTGTTTTTAAGACAAGGTCTCTATTGTACATGATAGTCTCAAACTCACTGTGTAGCTAAGTTTGACTTTTTT
>CABHPH010148214.1:0-66696 GCA_902168325.1 Peromyscus nudipes | reverse complement strand
CCACCCCCCATTTCCATCTCCTCCAGGGCAAAGACTCCCCCGAGGATTGAGATCAACCTGGTGGACTCAGTCCAGGCAGGTCTAGTCCCCACCTCCCAGGCTGAGTCAAGCGTCTCTGCTAAGCCCCAGGTTTCCAACAGCCAATTCATGCACTGAGCACAGGACCCAGTCCAACTGCCTGGATGCCTCCCAAACAGATCAAGACAATCAACTGTCTCACCCATTCAGAGGGCCTGATCCAGTTGGGGGCCCCTCAGTCATTGGTTCACATTTGAAGTCCACATTTTCCTTTCTTACTGCTACTCTGTCCTGAATGCTACATTTACTGACATGTACCACTTCTCCTGGATTCATTCAGATAATTTGGATCCAACTGGAAAGGCTATCTTTAGAGGGAAGCTTACTTTATACATGCAGATAATGTCTAATGGTCAGAACATGAGTAGACAGCAATCAAATTTAAATGCAGTTTAGAAGTCTATATTAAAAAAGAAAGTCATAATAATAGGAAAAGCAATCAACTGGTTACAACTAAGGTATAAGAATCAGGCCAAGTATTAAAATTCTGATGACTGTGATCCTGAGGTGTGGAGAAGAAATCTAACCAATAAAGAATATTTACCTACAGGCCTGTAGTTCTAGGTAGAAGGCAGGTGGAAACGGGAAGACCCTTAGTACTTAATTTTCTGACAGTC
This sequence comes from Peromyscus nudipes, assembly GCA_902168325.1. Classification (NCBI taxonomy): domain Eukaryota; kingdom Metazoa; phylum Chordata; class Mammalia; order Rodentia; family Cricetidae; genus Peromyscus; species Peromyscus nudipes. The sequence goes on along the minus strand of CABHPH010148214.1, from coordinate 66,001 downwards.
TAGCCAAGCTGATGAGCTCATGGATCATTCTTGTGTAAGAAGACAAAGTGGAAAATGATTAAGTAGAGATATGTGATATTGACCTCTGACCTCTCTATGTACAGACACATTCATCTTCACCCACACACACTTGCTTACACTCATACACATATATACACAAAAAAGCCAGAAAAAGTCAGATGGGAAAATATAATAATTAAATTAGGCTTGAATTACCAACGAATGTAGAATTATAGACAAGATTTAAAAAAGAAAAATCAGTTCCATGGCTGGGGACATAGCTCAGTGCTTAATAAGAGCTTTGGCTGAGAAAGCATGAAGACCTGAGTTCAAATGCCTAGCACCCATGTAAACAACCAGGAATGGATGCGTGTCTGTTACCCCAGTGCCCATACAAATAGAAGGTTTACTTGATTTGCTGGCCTCCACCCTACCTTCAGATTCAGTAAGTGATTCTGTCTCAAGGGAATAAGGCAATCACAATCTATTTCATGTTGTTATGTACCCAAAGATCTGTTTAAATACAAAAAAATCTCCATGAGACTTTTCTACATTCCTTGTCTACATTTTGTTCCATGTTTTACATCGTTTATTTTTCTAAGATATGAGAGTGAACACAATCTGTCTTGTATTGGTTACATTAGACCTATCTGCCTTTTAAATCTATTTGGAAGTTCTTGGGATAAGAGAAGGAAGAAATCTTTATCATTTTCATCTTTAAAATATTACATAATAGAAAGTCACACATAATAGATAGTAATAAGTATTACTTTAATTGAAGACTATGAATAATGAATAATAGCTGTATTAAAATAAATTATAGTAACTTGCAGGGTCCTCTAATGTCCAGAGTTACTGATGAATACAAAATCATATATTTGTTATTTTAGTATTTTTGTTAATGGTGACACATTTTCTCTTTTGCATGTGAACCAAGGATACCAACTAATCATTCTTATTTTGCATAAGGGTATTTAAATTTCAAATGCACAAAGTTAAACAAACAGGTTTCTATTAGGAATTTCGTTGTCAGGAAGTGAGGAAAGCCAATAAGAAGGACGTTTTAGTAGATACAGCCCTCAAAGGCCTATCGGAGCAATTAGCATCTGTATTATCATTAACAGTAACAGGAAGAGTTTCACAATTATTTTTCATCCACTTTAATAAGGCTTTATTATAGAAACCCTGAGGTATTTTATACCTCACGTGGAAGAGCATAATTAGACACAAATTTATAACAGGTGATTGTGAACCTGTTCTTTGCCTGGCATTATGCATCAAAATGTATCTGCAACTGCTGTAACTTATCTTCTAAAATAATTGGTAACCAATCTGCACACCATTTCCCACTGTCTGATATACAAACCATTATGAGAGCAGCCAGGTGCAATTCTTTTACAGCTCCTCCAAACACTATTGAGCATCTAATGACCTTGACAAAATTATCTTCATTAGCGTCTTGAACGCTAATCCACTTTGTCTTGGTGAGGGTATTTTGTAATAAAATGAGTTTTGGGTAATCTACATCATTGTGTTAGGTACATTGCCCCTTAAATATTTCCTCTTATAACTCTTCAGTTTCTCTGTGATTCAGCAATTTAACTGATAAAATGTTTTATTAGCAAACTTAGAATAAAATAGTTTTAATTTATCTTGCAGAAGAAACAATATTATTTACAAAATAACCTGCAGCAATCTATATTTTCCTAAAGGTGTATTTATATAAAAACTCTGTCATGAACTCTGAAATAACAACACAGAGTTTTTCAAGAAAAAAAAATCTTATCTATTCCAGCCAAACATGCCTACTTAACTTTCAGTGCCCTAAATTGAAGATGAATTGAAAAATTGTGTTCTTCTGGTAATAAAATTTCTGTTAGTAAGCAGCAATACAGAAACAAAGCAGAGTTCAACTTCTAATAAAAACAGATATGCTTTATGAATAAAAGAGGCTAGAACCCCTATTAGAATATTCACATACTATTCTGGATAATTGGGAGAATGAAATGATAAAAAAATACCTTCTGCATTTGAAATATTTTCTTTAGACATTGATAACCATTACTGCCACCTTATCTTTTATTGTAATTGTAAGTAATGATACGGACCTACATATACCATGATTATCTATTACACAAGCTGGTTGTTGAAAAACATACCATGATAAAATTCAGGCAAGGTTTTCAGGCTTTTAGCTGAGACGGCAACAGAAGAGCCATATACCTAACTCTCCTAGTGCATTATATTGCTTTTACTAACACAGCACAACATCTTTCAGGAAAGGCACTTAGGTAAATGAAAACTGAGTTGTTCAAATTACTTTAGCTCTGGAGCTTTATACCTCATGCCTTCCTACTCTGTCATTTGACCTTCATATCTCATCTCAGGCCTCTAGCTTCATGTTTATGTCATTTCATGACCTTTAATTCATTTCATTTATTTTTCCCTCTTGTCTATTCAATGATTCACGTCTCTGAAATAATCTACAAGCAGCATATCTATTCATCCATTGTGATTTCTGTAAAAGCTGGTCCGGGAAGACCTCAACATTTCATAGAGTATTATTTAGAGGATTGGATCATGCATTTGTTATTACTAAACTATTCAAACAAACTGTTTATTTTAGAGGGATAATACAATTCTAACAACAATGTTGCCCACAAGATAGACTTAATCTCATCAAAGAATACAATTGAAAATTACTTTCTTCAGAGATGGTTTGTTCCGTACAATCATTATATAGATTATAAAATTGACCACTCCAAGGGAAAAAAACAACAAAAAGGTTAAAATATGACATAGCTAGAGATGAAAGTAATAGGTAGAGATGAAAGTTAATCCAAAATCTTTATGCTTTTAGCTCTGAGCTTGTCATACTGTGCCACGATGTAGCCTGTATCAAACTTAAAAACTCCAATTAAGTCTAGGAGGGCTTCTTTTTAACCCTGCCAACTATTTCCCCTAGTTAAATATGATGCAAAAATATGACCAGTTTGTAAATAACAAAAGGTGTTTACAGAATATTGAAATATCCTCCAAAATAGTATTTCTATTATATAAGACGCATCATTATCACCTTCCCCTTATGTCTCTTATCATTTTATGACAGAAATTTTTCCCAGGTACTTCCTCACTAAATGACTTCATCTACTACTCTGATGCCGCTTGTGAAAGATTTATTTTGCATAATATCTTGATTTAAAAAGCAGATGTAAACTTTTTTTTCAGTTAATAATCAACTCCTACCAGAAATAATCCCTAAAGGTTTTGTAGACAGATGGAGATTAATAATGCATTCAGACAACAGGAATAATGATGAAGTCATCTAATCTTCAGTAACATTTCTCCTTACTGTTAAATTTATGGATACAAACGAATCAAGAATTAACATCTTTCCTGAAATAATACGGGTTTCCTGACTTTTGTTCTACTGTTCACTTGTTTTTATCTTCTTTGTTGAAATGGCTTCCCTTTTGATACTTACACAGCAGATTAATTTGAAAAGTTTACAGTATCACAACCATATCACTTTATTTGGTACACTACTTTATAAATTCAGTGCTTGAGTAACATTACCTTGACTAGTATTAAATTATGTTTTGATATTTATGCTCATAGGAAATCATTTCTGTTTTAACCAAGTTGTAAGTATCCCAAAGAGATCTGCTTCTCATTTATTTTTCATAAGATCTGTGCTCTATACCTATATGGAACTTGCCAAATGGTATGCTTATTAAATTAAATAACAATTTTCATATCTATATTTTTTTTAAATGAGAATGACAAGTTTTAATTTATGATCTATTTTTTCTTTACTACAACATTTTTTTAAATACATGCAGTATTAAAATTTCTAAGGATTGGAAATAGGATGCACTATCAGTGCTATCTGAAGAGCCCACGTGTATCTGATAGTATGATTAGGGAAAACTAATGCACACAATAAGTATGGATCAAACATTTTTGAAGAATGACGAAACAAACAAATACAATCAAGAATGACTATTTTTAAAAAAGCTATAAAATCTGTTGGTCATTTTTATACCCTAGTAAATTTTAGACATTCAGTGCCTGAAATACCTTTCCTATGTCTAATTATTTTCTAATTTTTGTTCCGTGTAATTTGATCAATGATTGTATCATGATGCAGTTTATCTTACTATTAAGAAATTTTTTTATTCATTTTACATACCGATCACAGATCCCCCTTTTCCCTCCTCCCTCTCCCCAACCTTCACCTCTCAACCTACCCCCCGATTCCCTCCTCAGGCAAGGTAAGGCCTCCCATGAACCTGGTACATTTAGTTGAGGCAGGTCCAAGCCCGTCCCCTTGCCTCAAGGCTGTGCGAGGTGTCCTACCATAGGTAGTGGACTCCAAAAGTTCATGAGGCAGTTTTAATATTGGATTCAATAACTTTGAATCCAGATGTTCATGTCTAAACCCAAATCATCTATTGCTTAGCTGAATGACATTAAAAACCAATTAGTATGCAGAGAGTCCCCAGAGGCACCCAAAACAAACAAAAAGGCTACTGCTATTGTTTTTGGTTGCCCACCATAACTAGGTAGTAGAAACCTATTGATGAAGATATCGGATATTTTGAATGTTGTACTTAGAAATTAAACCTTTAAATGACTAGAAAATCTTCTCCCTGTTGGCTACCATACATAGTCAGAAGGTGCTATATGAGTTTCTTTGGAGAAAATATACTTCATGATGCAATAAAATCCTGTCCTACAATATATTTCCATTGTTACAATAGAGACATGGTGATTATGACCATAACCAACCACTTCCTGATTTGAGATGAGGCCTGAAACTGTAGTGATATTTGATTCCTCATTTTGTACAGATGTTTAAAAGCCCAAGACAGGATAGAGCATAGGTCCTAATTTGGAATCTTTTTGTTATCATATTGGTTTATAAATATTTATGTCTATACCCATAAATTGGTACTACTCTCAACAGTGTACTAAGAAGACCCTTTTTTTCATTAGCTAGTAGGTAATGCAGAAACTCATGACTGGTTAAAGTGCCAAATTATAAGCAAATGTGAGTGCTTAGCTGAGGATGTGTCCCTTAAACAAATCCCTCACCACCTAATGCTCTTGGAACATTGTGGGATAGAGATGGGAAAGAACATATGAGACCTCAGATGGGAGGAGAGCTGTGAACTGCTGTCTTCTAGACACGACAAGGGTTTTGTCCACATCAACTCAGATAAGTGTTACTTGCATAAGACCTGCACAAGATCAAATCAGTCAGTATTCCAGCATGGATGAATGAGGGGCTCACAAAGCCCAAACCCTATCTGAGAATATTGTATTATTAGAATTTCATTAAAGAAAGAACAGAATATTTTTATTTCTATTTGCTGTAATTACAGGAGGTAACTTTAGTCACTTCAGTTTTTCTAAGGTGGAACTTGTGATAAATTAAACAAAGATTATAAGAATATTCACTGCTGAATTTTCTTTCTAAATGTTAAAATTATATTATTAATTGTTTATGGAGCCCATTAATTATTTAAGAAATTAATAATTAACATACAGAACATACATATTTTGGAGGTATAAAAATTTTAATTCCCCAATTATCTGTAAGTCTATTATATATTAACTGAAACGTGTTGTCACCTATTTTTTGTATTATTTTTCATATATTCCTTTTTCAACCTAGTAAGTACGTACATATTATACATAAAACTCTATGCTTAATAATATATACATATTATTAGAAGAAGATGAGACTCAGTATTTATACTTGACAACACTAAATGCATTTAAAAATACTTACTTGAAAAAATCTACATATTTTGATTTTCAGTAATACCGAGTATGTTGATCCAGATGTGCTCTCTCCCACAATCCTTGCTACAACATTTTAAGATATATATTTTATAAAGGCCATAAACCACTGGGAACATGGTCCATTTCTTGCACCTGGAGGCAGGAGAAAGAGTGTTCATGACCAGAATTAGCTACATATGAGATTGAGGCTATCCTCGGCTACATTGAGTGCTGTTCTTATCCCTGATACCTCAAAGCTATAAACTACGTATTTATAAGTCTTCTTACTGTAGTCTATACACATAAAATTAAACAAAAGTGTTGCCCTCAAGCAGTGTTTTCTCTCCTGTGCTAAGGATTTTCAAATAGCACATAAGAATAGCAAGTTAATATCACAATGGGAATTCAAGGCATATTTAAATGAGTATTTATGGATCATGAAATCAGAGCATGACTTTCAGTATGCTCACTCAAAATATTTACTTCTGAGGAATTCACATAGCTTTAAGAGGCTACTTTCTGTCTCAGGAGAAAAACCAGTTGATAATGAATGCATAGACAATACTGGTCAAGATACTGGTCAAGTGTTACTTGTCAGTGTTTAAGACACAAGGACACATTGTTCATGTAGAGTGGTTTATATTTCCTATGTGAGAAGTAATTATCGACTTCTCTGCAAAGAAATCTTTACAGATTGGCCAATAGAGGTCATCTCCTTTTGTTTGTACTGTTTCATTTCCCCCACGTTTGCTGTCTAACCTCTGCCCACAGATAGTAAATATCTCAAATTAGTGTGAAGAAATCTTATTCCTAAAAAGGGACCAAGTAATTTTAAAAATCTATTATGGATTAAACTTAATACTGCAAATTAATTGCTTCCCCTTATTTGTCTGAGGTACCCCCACTCTCTCACTCAAGCATAAAATTATATAGTCCATACCCTTTGAGCCTTATGCTTAGATAAGGGATTACATAAACATGTATTAAAATTTTATCCTGTCCTCAAGCATACAGTAGATGAGTATTTGTAGATTTATAATATCGTTACTACTACATCTTAAAGTAAGTAAGTTTAACTAATTTAAGTCTCTTTGTCATTCTTTTGCCACTATATCAGAATACCTGCCTGTGAGAAATGTATAAAGTACTTAACTTGGTTTCTCTTAGTTGTGAAAGATAAGAAGTTCACATCAAATTGCCAACATCTTCTAATGGTATTTGTACTGCATTGTACCATGACAGAGTGCATCATTTGTGAGAAAAAGACAGAGAGGAAGAACTTATGCTTATTCTTTTGTAGAAAACCAACTCCAGTGTTAACAACTTTAATCAATTTTTTGAGGGCAGACCATAGTCCTCCAATACCCTTTTAAATTTCCCACCTTTCAATACTTTTAAGTGTCTGTTAGGTTTCAAACCTAGGACAAATGGCTAAGATGACTATTAACATATCAAAGCTGACATTGGCCATCATGTTCTCCCAGCATCCCTCAATCCCTACTGGTAATAGGGGGTCCTGGCTCATATATCCCAGCCCCTACCCTAAACTTCTCCAAAGCAGGGACTGGGCTGGGTTTTCCCTTCCCACAACTTCTCTGATCCCTATATAACTAAGCCATTTTGCTTACATTGCCTTTTGGCCCCTTTGGAATTTGGGTTTCTTGGCCTCCTAGGGTCTTGGTTCCTTGCTCTCCCCTCTCCTCTACCCCATCTCCTCTCATGGCCTGGTTCAGTCAGTATATTGTGTCCATTTGGACCCTTTCAGATGCCTCTGCCTCTGACTGTTTTCTCCCTCATATCTACAATAAACCTTCTCCACCATAATTAGGAGCAGTCATTTCTTCCTTTTTTTTTCTTCATTTAGTATCTAACACAAAAAATTGGGGGACAGGTATTCATATACATATATATATATGTATATGAATATATATGAATATAAATATCATATAAATATATCATATAAATATATATTCATATTTATATATATATATATAAATAAAAGCACCAAGTTTAATGAACTCTCATATTTATGTACTTATAAATTTATGATTTTCAGCCAGGAGTGGTGGTCGATGCCTCCAATGTCATTACTTAGGAAGAAACTGAGAAAAGAAGACCCTCTCATGTAGCCTATACTACTGAGTGAAAGGCAAACTTGGGCTATGTAATGAGAGTGGATCTTGAAGACTCGGGGCTAGTACATAGCTCAGGGGCATCACACTTGTTGACTCATATGAAGGTGTGGAAGCTATCAACACTGAATAAAAATTGTATTTCACATTTTATATTTTGATTCGTTTCTTGACTAGGAAAATATGATATGATACCCTTTTTCAATGCACAACAGCAGCATTGAGTCGCTCCTTCTAGACAACCATATGGCAATGACGGTAAACAACTGATCTTCCACAGAGCACTGCTGTAATAAACTATGTTTGCTTGCTAGGTTAGTTGTAATAGATGCATTTTCAGCTTATGGTGTCTTCAAGTTAAAATGCCTTTATTGAAACATAAACTCATCTTAAATCAAAGAGCATCTGTAGTTTGTTGTTATGCTACCTGACCACAGATTGTACCATTAAGCATCTCTGAAAAAATAAAACATATGAAGTGTGCAACATACTATTGTTTTATAAAAAAAAAAAGCCAATTTGTATTGTAGCTAAAGTGTGGTGATATTTTATTTGTGCTCTAATAAATAAAGCTTACTTGGAGATCAGAGGAAAAAGCCAGGCACTATTTTAAACATAGAAGTCAGGCAATGGTAGCACACACCTTTAATCCTAGCATTCAGGAGGCAGAGATTCATCGGATCTCTGTGAGTTCAAGGCCACACTGGGAACAGAACCAGGCATGGTGGCACATGCCTTTAACTTCCAACACTAGTTAGCCATAAAGGTCTGGAGATTTGTACAGATAGACAGGAAGTGACAGAGCTGGCCAGAAAGAGGAAGTGATGTAGCTGGGCAGAGAGAGGAAGTGAGATGGCAGAGACAGAAAGGTATATAGGCAAGAGTATACAGGAAGTGGCTCTCTCCGGAGGCTGAGGGTTGGCAAGGTGAGGTTGGCTGTGGCTTGTCCTATTCCTCTGATCTCTCAGTTTTCACCCCAATATCTGGCTCCAGGTTTTTTATTAATAAGACTGCTTAGTAATTCATCTTACTCTAAAGTTGCTACATCAATTTTCTTATTAAATTTTATAAAACCAGTAATTTTCAAGCCATTTATGAATATATGGAGATTTACTGGTACAATAATTAGTATATTTGCTGAATATTTTAAGATATATGGGGTATATGGTATATTCTATATATAAAAGAAATGCTTTGTATATGATTTGTTTTTGTCATTTAATCTTCAAAACTACCTGATGAAATATGTATTAGTGTCAACATTTTTTTGACAATGAAAATAGAAATGTGAGAAAAATATGTTCATATTCACCATGTAAGTAAGGGAGAAATAAGAAATTTAAACTTGGGTCTCTATACTTTGATAAAATAGGTAAACACAAGTATAAGATGATTAATGAAGAAAAGCTGGTCCTTTTTTTTCCAACAGTTTTTTTACTAGTCACAGACTATATCAGTCATATACATGTATTTTAGATGTGATATTATATTGAGAGAGCAGTTAAAATAGGAAATAAGAAATGGTCCTACAAATGACAAATAAAATGCTAAATAAGGGACAGTTAGTTGTAGTGTATGCCTTTAATCCCAGCCCTCAAGATGCAGAGGCAGCTGAATCTCTGTGCATTCAAAGCCAGTCTGGTCTACGGAGCAAGTTCCAGGACAATCAGGGATTTTACACAGGGAAAACTTGTCTCAGAAAACAAACAAACAAACAAAAAAAAAAAGCTTAAGGTTTGTGTCAAAGTATATCCATTTCCCCAAAGTCTAAGGAGATGATATAATTTGTCAATTTTCAAAGCTACAGGTTTCTCTTAAAGTGATTTTGCTGGAACTCATTTTATTATAACAAGGGTTGGTCAAATGATCGTGATTTTATATAGTGACTGAAAATGAAGTCCAAGAGTGGAGTTAATTTTACTGGCATAAGCACCTGTTATGATACTTTCTCTTTAGTTTAGAATGTGGACCGTGCTGGAAGGAACTGAGCAGTTGCATGATCATAAAATAATTTTAAAAAATGCTGCCTTGAATAAGTAAACAGAAAGTCAGAAGCTGCTGGAGAACTGATTGACACTGTGGGACTTTCATTTCAACAGCGGATTTTTTTTTTAACTATGAACTCCAAGTTATCAAGGACAGAGCATCATAACATTTCAGAGCACAAACACCAAATTCAATTGGCCTTGCTTAGAAGTTTGGCTATTCTCTGTCAGCAGGGCTTTAGGCAAGTTGCTGTAACTCTCTGTTCCATCTGAGAACTGAAGGTTGACATCATTGAGAATATACACTAAGTTAAATCATGTCTACAAGAAAATGTGAGTTTACTACTAGTTGCCATTCTTATCAAAACTGTATTTTCACTTGTTACCCATAGTCAATGACCACTTTTAGATGACAGACTCTCCATGAAATCTTCATTTGATCCTAAACCTGGAAGAAAAATCTGCTGTAGTAAAATGAGTACTTTTTCAATTGTGAATTATCTTCTTTTAAGGAAATATGATTAACATTAGACTCCAAAAAGCAGTGTACCTTGAAAGAAATTGTACTGGCAGTAACTACAAACCAGGAACTTTTCTAGGATCTCTTTTTTCTATCATTTTCTGTATATGTATATCCATTTCTCACCTTCGTGTGTATGTACAAGTTTGTGTTGGGGAGCAAGTTTATGCATGAATGTGGATTGTACAGAAAGGCCTAGGATGTTATTATAAAGGTGCAGTCTCTATTTTTGAGATTGGGTATTTCACTGGCTTGGAATTGGACAAATAGACCATATTGGCTGGCCAGGGAGTCCTGGGTAACACCCTACCCTCCCTTCCCCAGAGCTGAGATTCATACATCAAGCTCAGTTTGTTTTGTTTTTTAACCTGTGCTTTGGAGATCAGTCTCATGCTGTGGGATGTTCTGTATGGCAAATGTGTTGCTCTGATTGGTCAATAAATAAAACACTGATTGGCCAGTGGCTAGGCAGGAAGTATAGGTGGGACTAATAGAGAGGAGAAAAGAGCAGGAAGGTGGAAGGAGCCAGCCAGCTGCCGCCAGGACAAGCAGCATGTGAAGATGCCGGTAAGCCACGAGCCATGTGGCAAGGTATAGATTTATAGAAATGGATTAATTTAAGATATAAGAAGAGTTAGCAAGAAGCCTGTCACAGCCATACAGTTTGTAAGCAATATAAGTCTCTATGTTTACTTGGTTGGGTCTGAGCGAGTGTGGGACTGGCGGGTGAGAGAGATTTATCCTGACTGTGGACCAGGCAGGAAAACTCTAGCTACAGTCTCAAGTCCTGGTGTTTCCGTTAACAAGCATGTTGCTAACTGAACTCACTTCCATATATCTGTCTGTCTGTCTGTCTGTCTATATAGGAAGAGAGAGAGAGAGAGAGAGAGAGAGAGAGAAAGAGAGAGAGAGATTAAGTTTCTAGAAAATTTCATTTCAAGTGAAGGATTTATTTCTGGGTTACTGATGTCTGTTTTCTCACTTTGCTGTCAAGACCTATTTCTAATGCAAGAAATAGACACAGAACAAGGGAGTGAAAGAATGATAGAGCATAGAATAGAGAAAGGAGCTGGCACACACACAAAAAATCTTTCTCTCTAAAATCTTTTATAAGGGCATTGATTTATCAAATTATGGTTTCACCCTGATTATGTCAATTCAGCTTAATTTCCTTGAAAGCTGAATTTCCACACAGAGATATGGAAGCACACTTGACTTCAATTTGTAAATTTGAGGACAAAAATATTTAGTATGCGGGTTAAGTATTAAGATTTTACCCAAGTTTGCTCTAGTTGGCAATGATGCAACAGAGACCCACATACATGCTTGTCCACTGTTCTCAGAATATATATTTGACCACTAAAGTCCATGGCCTTTTCTTGGTGTTTTGGAGTACCTATAAACTTAATGAAGGCTCTGAAAGTTTCTCTAGAAAGGCAGCATTTTATGCCTTGCCTAATCATAGGGGAAGGATGTGTCATTAATTGACAACATGTTAAATAATCATTTTGTAATAACATTCTAAGACATAAAATCTGGTGAGATCTGTGAGGCTGATTTACAACCTGCTAGAGAAAGAGAGGAGAAAAACAAATGAAACCAAAAGTGAAAATAACTGTGCAAAGATTTGAGAACTTAAGGATTCTTAACTGGAAAGTCCTTAGAGAAAATATATACACTGAAAAAAAATCAGGCAACTATTCTTTGAAATGAAAATATTTGAGCTAAAAATTTAGTGATGTGAAATAATTAGACAGCCACCATTAACAGATCTGAAAGAAAGATATTACAAGAAGAAGAGATGTTAAAGATTAATGATCTGAGCCTGGCCTGGTGTGGTAAGCATGGAATCCCTGTTGCCTGGTGTCAGGGACCAAGCATGGACCATGGAAAAGTACTAGCTAGGCCAGAGAACAAGCCCCTGCCCCAAACCAGATGCCCCCAAAGATAAAGAACAGGTCAGGCAGGTCAGGTAGCATAGCAACATAACAATGGGCCCTGACCAGCAACCTTATCACCTAGCAAGCCTCATGACTTGCATGTCCCACATCCCCCCTCAACTGCACCCCTTCCTTCCTTCCTGCCCCCTCCCCCTCCCATGCTATATAAGCCTTGCTGAGGAAAATAAAATTTGCAGCTTGATCAGAATACTGTCTTGCTGTGGTCCTATTGTGTCTCCCCTTCCCTTTCATTCTCTCCCGCAGGTGGGTCACCCCCCCCCCCCGTTGACACCCCGCTGGCTGGGGCAGCCTGGGAAGTTAAATCAGAAAAAAAAATGCAATTTTATGGTCCTTTTGGACTATCTGGCAACTTTTTGAAAAACTATCTCAAAATATTTTTAATGGGCTGAGGTATATATCATAGATAGAGCACAGTTCTAGGATATAAGAAGCCTTGGATTCAATCTCTAGTATCACAGGAAATAAAAATAATTGAAAAAAAAAGAAAAAAATTGAATTTGTACTGGACTGGACTCATTATAGGAAAAAAAGATAATCAATGTAACAGGAAAATACTAAGATCAGCAAAACTATCACTGTCTTAATAGTAACTGGACATCAGTTACATACTGGTTCCTTATTTAATCACTAAAAGTATGTCAGTGGTAAAATAGACAAAAATTATTTAAAGAGATAGTTTATGAAAATTGTCTGTAGTTGAATAAAGGCATAATTCTCTGATAAGAATAAAAGAAATGTTTTCTCAAATGGTTATTTCCACATTTAAGTCAAACAAATAAAATTAAATAACCACACTGTAATTACACTATGATAACTGTTGCATTGGTAGTTAAAAGAATGAACCAAATTAAAAACTAATTGGTTAAAAAGAAACATCACAATAGAAACACAAGAAATTTAAAAATGACTGGTGACAAACATATCACATATTAATATTTTGTACTGAATTGAAGTAGTACATAAAAGAAAATTTTAAACCCATTTAATGATACCAATAGCTATCACTGCCTCATATTGTTGTTTTGAGAATGAAATAGGATTATTTCTACAATGATATTTACCATATCAAACGTTGCCTTCAGATTTTCCTCTGTAGCAATATAGATAACCTTGTCAGATCTATTTTTCGGAGTATAAATTATACTGTTGTGATTCTGTATACCATTATTCACATCTCAATAGCAACGCATATGAAAGAGTCCTGGATTTTTTACATTAGTCTCTTCTAGGTGACACAAACATTATTTCCCCAAATATAATGGTATTTTAGTCAATAACGATCTGGTCAATTTTGAGTTTGTATACACTGCTTGACACTGTATAGATTAAAGCAAGTTGTGCATGAGCCTGCATGTGTACATTTAGTGCCTTCAAATAGTCTGGTGTTCTACTCCAACTTCTTATAGTAAGTGCATTGTAATACAGAGCACTTTCTGTTCATAGCTTATTGTCTAGGTATGCTTTAGAGATAACAGGTTTTCCTGTGCTTCCTTGAATCTCACTGTATTCTTTTCTTGCTCTATTTTTTTCCTCTGCACTAGAAACTGTTTCAATAATTAGGAGCTGCCGTCTACTATATCAGTAAAATAGAAGAAAAAGTTCCAGAAGATGGATCTGCTCTAAAACAAATAAAAAGCTGGCAAAAAAGCTGGTAGAGCCAACGATTTCAGATCTCTGTATGCTAACCAAGAGCTTAGAAAAAAGGAGGACCCAATCAACACAATGACCATTTTCAAGTATTTTAATTTATGCTATACCCACCTCCCAGTCAGAACTTCAGTGATAGTCTGTTTTAGTCTTGGTGTTTGTGTAATTTTTATTGTTTAAGAGCTGCAAATACATGTATAAGGTGTTTTGATCAAATCAATCTACCACCAATTCTCTCATTTCCAATTCCTCTCTACCCCTCTACCACTTTTTCCTCCCAACTTCACATGTTCTTTGGTTTTTTTTTAAACCCACTGAATCTAACTAGTACTGATTGTATGCACATGAATGTCAGTACATCTACTAGATTTTGGTTGCCTCTCAGGGGCCTTATCCTTGAAGAAAACTGACTCTTTCTTGTGGTTGATATATCATGCACCCCAAAAAACTTATCTGGGGGTCAGAGAGGAGAACAGCCACTATATTAAACATAGGTTTAGGCAGTGGTAGCACATGCCTTTAATCCCAGCATTTAGGAGGCAGAGATATGTCTGGATCTCTGTGAGTTCAAAGCCACACTGGAAACAGCCAGGCATGGTGACACACATCTTTAATCCTAGGAAGCAATGGCAGGAAGCAGAATGGTACATAAGGCCTGAGGACCAGGAACTAGAGCCTTATTAAGCTTTTAGGCTTTTAGCAGCAGTTCAGCTGAGATCCATTCAGATGAGGACTCAGAGTCTTTCATTCTGAGGAAAGAAGATCAGCTGAGGAATTTGCAAGGTGAGGTTGGCTGTGGTGGGTTCTGTTTCTCTGATCTTTCAGCATTCACCTGGCTCCAGATTTGTTTTTATTAATAAGACCTTTTAAGATTCATGCTTCTCTCTCTCTCTCTCTCTCTCTCTCTCTCTCTCTCTCTCTCTCTCTCTCTCTCTCTCTCTCTCTCTCTCTCTCTCTCTCTCGCTCTCTCTCTCTCTCTCTCTCTCTCTCTCTCTCTCTCTCTCTCTCTCTCTCCCAGCAGACATCAATGCTTATAATGCCTTATCTAGGGGTAGGACTTTAGGAGCCAGTCTCCCATTCTTGCTTAGACTCTGATTAGCCAGATTGATCCTACGCACATTTTCTGTGTGCAGTCATAGCTACTCTTTTGTGAACTCATGTGTGCAATAGCCCTGCCATATCCAGGAAATATTATTTCATGGCAGATGTACACTATCCCTGGCTCTAACAATCTTTCTGCCCCTCTTCTTAGATGATTTCTGAGACTTAATTGGAGGATGGTTGTGTTAGCACATACATGTAGGACATGCTGAAGAAGTGGACATGAATTCAGTATATAGTACAGACTGAATTCTAATTCATGCTTGTTGAGTTTCAACTCCTTGATTCCTGGAATTGCAGATGAATCACCATCATCAACTGTTACAAGGAAAGCTGCAACAATTATAGTTGGGTTTGATTTGTGCGTTTTGAAATAACCTCTCACTATATAATCCTGACTGGCCTGAAACTCAGTATGTAGACCAGGTTCGCCTTGAACTCACAGAGACAGGCCTGGTTCTGCCCTGGAAATACCGGGATTAAAGGCGTATTCTACCAAGCCCAGCCAAGATCACTATCATTTATGTATTGTGTACAGAGTTCAAAGTCTTTACTAAAGAAGTCTTTACAAGAAGAAAATGACAATGCTAATGTGTTATTCATTGTGTATTCTACAAAATGTTGGATTATCATGCCACACTCTATAAATAGGTACCATTGTATGCAGGTGTATGTGAGTGTGTGTGTGTGTGTGTGTGTATAGCTTAAGATAACTCACAAATTACAAGGCCAGAGGATAATTAATCTCTTTCCTTTTACATGTGGTTCCTGGATTTCAAACTCAGGTGATAAGTCATGGTAGTAAATGCCTTTACTTACTAAGCCATCTTGTCACTGGTCCTGGAAGGCTTTAATATCAATCAACCATTGGTTCAAAAACTACAAAAGTAGCACAAGGTACTACATAAAATAGAAGAAAAAGAATTTTCTGTTTCTATTAGAAAAAGGGAATGGGAGCCAAGTTACTTACAGGTTTTAGCTGAAATTCTTATGAAGAAATTGACTGTAACATTTTGAACTTTAAAAAGGTTCTGGTTGCAATACTGTTTCTTCCTGACAAATTTTCTGAGGGATGTATCAGTTACTGATGAGGTATGGTAAAGTTTATAACAGTAAGAGTAGATACATTGATTTATCTTTGTGGGTCTATGGACTGTTGTGTCACATATTTGACAACTCTCTTGTTCGGCATATGTACATTACTGGTTTTATGTCTTAGAGAATTAACTTTTTAATAATGGTACAGTTTAAAGGTTATTTTATTATTTTAATTATGTGTATGTATGTGCATATGTCAGTGCATGTGTGCATGTTTGAAGAAGTGAGTGTGGTTTCCCACAGGGCTAGATACGTTATATCACTGCAACTGGAGTTACAGGCAACTGTGCTGCCCAGCCTGAGTGCTTGGAACCCAAGTCTATTCTTCTAAAAGAGTAATACATACTCAAACTCTGAGCCATCTCTCCAGCCCCTATAATGTCCTTCTTTAATCTTGTTAACTTCCCTCTGTTTCTCTGAAATTTGTTTTTCTAATATTGCTATTTTATTCTATCATTTGATTAGCATGTGCATAAAAAATTTTCTCAAACCTTTTATTGACTTTATTTTTACTATGATGTCACTATTGTAGCATAGACTGGCCTAGATTTCACTATGTAGCCCAGTCTGGTTTCAAACTTGTAGGTCTTCAGTTGGTGATCCCTAACTCCTGGGATTACAGTCACAGGCCACCATGCCCATCCAAAAATGTCTGTTCTTATTTCTATTTGTCTTTATATTAAAGGAGATCTTCCTGTAGACAACATATTGCTGTTTTTTTTATTTACTCTGGCAGACTTTGATTTATTTACTTAAACCATTAACATTTAAAATAATTTATTGACATACTTGGATTATTATTTACCAAAATTTTACTATTTCTTCTTGGTCATTCTTCTACCCTTGATATTGGAAGAAAGACTCAAAAGCCATTGTCATTATTCAAAATATATTTCTTGGGGCAAAAAACTTAATAACTCAGAAGTTAGCAGTAGTTGCTGCTCTTCCAGAGGCCTGGGATTTGGTTCCCAGCACCCATGTCAAATGACTCACAACTGCCTAAGCCTCCAACTCCAGGGAATTCTATACAATCTCTGTACTCCTCTCATATGCAAATACCCACAGAGAGACACAAAGGCCTACAGTTAAATATGTATATTAAAATATTTAACTATGTTTATATTTTTATTGATACATAGTAACTATACATATATATTTGGGAAAAGTTTGTCAATTTGGTGCATATATACAATGTATAATAATCATATCACAGTAATTGGTATATCTATCACCTAAGACATATATTACTTCCCTGTCTTGTGAACACTTCAAATCCAATCTACTTGGAATTTGAAAAAGTATATTAATTGTGGTCAACAATAGTTATCCTACTATGCTGTCAAACACTAGAAATTATTCTTTCTATCCAGTGGTACTCCTGTATCCACTGCCTATCCTCTTTTGCAACAAGTTCATATAGATGTCTTTTTAATGTACTGTATTCAGTTCCTTTGTGAATATAACCAGAAGTGGGATAACATGATTGCTGGATTATATTATACTGTGATACTTTACCTAGGTTTTAAAGGGAACTTCATACTGTTCTGTATCATGAGTATGCTCATGTTTATCCCTACGTATAGTAAATGAAAGTTCCTATTTCTCCACAACTTTATGAAAATTTGTTATTTTTACAGTAAAAAATATAATTGATATGACATGGTATATATCACTGTGGTTTTGATTTACATTTTCTTGATTATAGTGTTATTCTTGATTTTTGATTTTCATTTTTATTGCTGTCATACTTAACTCCTTTGTTATCTCTGGTTTTTATTTAGTGTATTTCCTCCTCTCTATCTTTTTAAAATTTTATTTAATTAACATTTTTTTCATTTATTTTACATAGCAACTACAGTTTCCCCAACCTCCTCTACTCCTGTTCCCTCTCCCCACCTCCCATCTACCCCCTCCCCATCCAGTACTCTTCCTTCTCCATTCAGAAAGGAGCAGGCCTCCTATGGGCTTGAACAAATGGCACATCTAGTTGAGGCAGGAACAGCTCCTCCCCCTCACCCCACCACTTGCATCAAGACTGGGCTAGGTAATCCAGCATGGGGAGCAGTTTCCCAAAAGCCAGTTAAGCGCCAAGGACAGGTCTTGATCTCACTGTTAGGAACCTTACAAAAATACCAAGCTTCACAATTGTCACATACACACACAGAGGGCCTAGGTCAGTCCCATGTAGGCTCCCTAACTGTTGATCCAGAGTTCATGAACTCCCAGGAGCTCAGGTCAGCTGTCTCTGTGAGTTCCTCCTTCATGACTTCAACCCCCCTGGCTCTTAAAATTCCTCCTCCCTTTCTTCAGGAAGACTCCAAGAATTTTCTTGGTTGTGGATCTCTGCATCTGCTACCATCAGTTACTGGGTAAAGGCTCTCTGATGACAATTAGGGTAGTCACCAATCTGATTAGAGGAGATGGATGGCAAGTTCAGGCACCCTCTCTACTATTGCTAGGGGTCTTAGCTGGGGTCATCCTTGTGGATTCCTGGGATTTTCCCTGGTACCAGGTTTCCCCCTAAATCTGAAATGTGCCCCCATCAAGATGCATCTTTCATTACTCTCCCCCTCAATCCTGCCCTCAATCCACCTCCCAAACTCAGCCCACCCAACCAGCACCCTCAAGTTCCCATCCCTCATCCCCTCACCCCCGCGCCCAGTATACACAGGAGATTTCTTCTATTTCTCCTTCCCAGGGAAACCCATGCATTCCTCTTTGGGCCCTACTTGTTATCTAGCCTCTCTGGGGCTGTAGATTGTAAATTGGTTATCCTATACTTATTTCTAATATCCACTTATGAGTGAGTACATACCATGTTTGTATTTCTGGGTCTGGGTTACCTGACTCGGAATGATTTTTTTCTAGTTTCATCCATTTGCCTGCAAATTTCATGAGGTCATTGTATTTTACACCTGAGTAATAGTCCATTATGTAAATGTATCACATTTCTAGTATCCATTCTTCAACTGAGGGACATCTAGGTTGTTTCTGGCTATTTCATATAATGCTGCTATGAAGACAGTCGAGCAAGTGTCCTTGTGCTATGATTGAGCATCCTTTGAGTATATGCCCAAGAGTGGTCTTGAAGTAGATTGATTACCAATTTTCTGAGAAACTGCCATGTTGATTTCCAAAGGGGCTGTACAAGTTTGCATTACCACCAGCATTGGCAGAATGTTCTCTTTACTCCATATCCTCTCCAACACAAACAGTCATCAGTGATTTTGATCTTAGCCATTCTGACCAGGAATAAGATTGTATCTCATATACATATTGATTTGCATTTCCCCGATGACTAAGGATGTTGAACAGTTCTTTAAGTGTATTTCTGCTATTTGAGATAATTCTTTGGAGAATTCTCTGTTTAGACCTATATGCCATTTTTAATTGGGTTATTTGGTATTTTGATGTATAGTTTCTTGAGTTCTTTATATCTATTGGAGATTAGCCCTCTATCATATGTGGGATTGGTGAAGATCTTTTCCCATTCTTGTAACCTGCCATTTTTTCTTATTGAAAGGGTTCTTTGCTTTACAGCTTTTCAGTTTCAGGAGGTCCCATTTATTAATTGTCGATCTCAGTGTCTATGCTACTGGTGTTATTTTCAGAAAGAAGTCTCCTGTGCCAGTGCATTCAAGGCTACTTCCCACTTTCTCTTCTATCAGGTTCAGTGTAACTAGATTTATGTTGAGGTCTTTGATCTACTTGAACTTGAGATTTGTGCCAGGTGATAGATATGAATTTATTTGTGTGCCATTATCCAGTTATGCCAGTACCATTTGTTGAAGATACTTTCTTTTTTCCATTGTATAATTTTGTTTTTTTTTTTGTCAAAAATCAAATGTTCATAGGTGTGTGGATTAATGTCAGAGTCTTCAATTCAATTTCATTGATTCACATATCTGTTTTTATGACAATCCTAAGCAATTTTTCTTTTTCTTTTCTCTTTTTTTTTTTTTTTTTTTTTTGGTTTTTTGAGACAGGGTTTCTCTGTGTAGTTTTGGTGCCTGTCCTGTATCTCATTCTGTAGAGTAGGCTGGCCTTGAACTCACGGAGATACGCCTGGCTCTGCCTCCCAAGTGCTGGGATTAAAAACATGTGCCACCACTGCCCAGGCCAAGCTGCTTTTATTACTATACCTCTACTGTAGAGCTTGAAGCCAGGGATAGTGATACCTCCATAAATTCCTTTATTGTACAGGATTATTTTAGATATCCTGGTTTTTTTTTGTTTTGTTTTTCCATATGAAGTTGAGTATTGTTCTTTTGAGGTCTGTAAGTAATTGTGTTGGAATTTTGATGAGGATTGCATAGAATCTGTAGATTGCTTTTGGTAAGATTGCCATTTTTACTATGTTTATCCTACCTACCTAAGAGCATGGGAGATCTTTCCACTTTCTGATAACTTCTTCAGTTTCTTTCTTCAAAGACTTAAAGTTCTTGTCATACAGGTCTTTCACTTGTTTGGTTAACATTGTCTCAAGATATTTTATATAGCTTGTGGCTATTGTAAAGGGTGTTGTTTCTCTGATTTCTTTCTCAGTTCATTTATCACTTGTATATGGGAGGGTTATTGATTTCTTTGAGTTAATCTTGTATCCTGCCACATTACTGAAAATGTTTCTTAGTTGTAGGAGTTTCCTGGTAGAATTTTTGGGGTCACTTTATATGCTATGATATCATCTGCAAATAGTAAAAGTTTGACTTCCTCCTTTCCAATTTGTATCCCATTGATCTCCTTTTGTTGTCTAGGACTTCAAGTATTGAATAGATGTGGAGAGAGTAGACAGTTTTGTCTTGTTCCTAATTTTAGTCGAATCACTTTGAGTTTCTCTCCATTTGATTTGATGTTGGCTGTTGAACCTTTATCATGAAGGGTGTTGGATTTTGTCAAAGGCATTTTCAGAATCTAATGAGATGATCATGTGGATTTTTCTTTTACTTTTTTTATATGGTGGATCACATTGAAAGATTTTCATATGTTGAACTATCCTTGCATCTCTGGGATGAAGCCTACTTGACCATGGTGGTTGATTTTTTTTTTTTGATGA
This sequence comes from Peromyscus nudipes, assembly GCA_902168325.1. Taxonomy (NCBI): domain Eukaryota; kingdom Metazoa; phylum Chordata; class Mammalia; order Rodentia; family Cricetidae; genus Peromyscus; species Peromyscus nudipes. The sequence continues at coordinate 44,714 of CABHPH010148214.1, read as the reverse complement.
GTTAATTTGGATTCATTTTACCACTATTTTATTGAATATTTTGCATCAATGATCATGAGGGAAATTGGTCTGTGATTCTCTTTCTTTCCTACATCTTGGTAATGTTTGGATATCAGGGTAACTGTGGATTCATAAAAAGAATGTGGCAATATTCCTTCTGTTTCTATTGTGAGGTACAATTGAGGAGTATTGGTATTAGGTCTTCCTTGAAATTCTGGTAGAATTTTGCCCTGAAACCATCTGGGTTTTTTTGGGGGGGGTGTTAAGAGACTTAATGACTGCTTCTGTTTCCTTAGGAGTTATCAGTCTATTTAAATTGTTTATCTGGTCTTGATTTAAGTTTAGTATGTGGTACCTATACAGGAAATTGTCCATTTCTTTTAGATTTTCCAGTTTTGTGGAGTACAGTTTTTTGAAGTGTGCCCTACTGATTGTCTGAATTTCCTCACTGTCTGTTGTTATATCCACCCCCCTTTTCATTTCTGATTTTGTTAATTTTCATGCTTTGTCTGCCTTTTGGTTAGTTTGCATAAGGGTTTGTCTGTCTTTTTGATTTTCTCAAAGAACCATTGATTCTTTGTATTGTTCTCTTCATTTCTATTTTATTGTTTTCCGCCCTGAGTTTGATTATTGCTTGCCATCAACCCCTCCTGGGTGAGTTTGCTTCTTTTCATTGTTGAGCTTTCAGGTGTACTGTTAAGTTACTATTATGAGATTTCTTTATCTTCTTTATGTGGGCATTTAGTGCTATGTATTTTCCTCGTAGCACTGCTTTCATGGTGTCCCATAAGTTGGCATATGTTGTATATTCATTTTCATTGAATTCTAGGAAGTCTTTAATTTCTTTCTTTATTTCTTCCTTGACCCAGTGGTGATTCAGTTGAGTTTGTTCAGTTTCCATTAGTTTGTAGGCTTTCTGCAGTTTGTGTTGTTGCGAATTCTACCTTTAACTCATGGTGATTTGTAGGTAGAGTTTTCCTGCCTGACCCACAGTCAGGACAAATCTCTGTCACCCGCCAGTCCCACAGCCACTCAGACCCAACCAAGTAAACACAGAGACTTATATTGCTTACAAACTGTATGACCGTGGCAGGCTTCTTGCTAACTGTTCTTATAGCTTAAATTAATCCATTTCCATAAATCTATACCTTGCCACATGGCTCGTGGCTTACCGGCATCTTCACCTGCTGCTTGTCATGGCAGTGGCTGGTAGTGTCTCCTTCACTCAGCCTTCCACTTCCCAGAATTCTCCTCTCTCCTTGTCCCACCTACTTCCTGCCTGGCCACTGGCCAATCAGTGTTTTATTTATTGACCAATCAGAGCAATTTGACATACAGACCATCCCACAGAACTTCCCCTTTTCTTTTTTTTTTTTTCAAAAAGGAAGGTTTTAACCTTAACATAGTAAAATTACATATAATTTGGGAATTTGGGCATAGCTTCTCTTACTACTTCCTGCTGGAGGGGGGCACTGTATCTTATGGGGACACAAAGAAAATTATAGAATTATGGAGTAGTCCATGAGGCTGTATTGTCTGAGCCAGTTGCCTTGAAACGGTTCTGGATGTTGGATCATCTGGGCCTTGGTGTCATTGGAGACATTTCAGGTGCTCTTGGCTGGTCAAACCTGATGTATCTTAATCTGGAACAAATCCATAGCCTCTGGCTTTCTGTGGAAATAAAAGCAGAGCATCCTTTCCAAAGCAACGTATCCTTACATCCAAATTTTGAAGTCAAGGTACCTTTAAAATATACATTTTGGCATAACTCAACAGCTTTTGTAATCAAATGTTTTTCTTCAGTTATGAATATCAAAGAGAACATAATCCAGATTCTCTGTGTGGTAGCCATCTTTACGTGGCTTATTTTTTATATTACCTTGAGCCTATTGCTTTAAACTGCAGCATTCTAAGACTGAAACGGCGCTGTGGCTGCTGGCTCTGCCCACTTCAGCTTCCCAACATGGCAGTGGTACATTTACTACCAGCTCTGGGAGCCATCTTGGGTCTATGCTTTTATCCAAGCAGTGTGTAGCTCAAAAACCTCTTTTTCTTTTGTACTTGCAAAGGCTAAATCCACCATGCAGCTTAATGTGCCACTTGCAGAGGCCCAGCTTAATGTGCCATTTGCAGAGGCCTCATTCTCGCCATACTGCAGGTCAAGGGCACACACCAGGAACCCGCCATAGTAGCTCAAACACGCACCCTGCTGCTAACTTGAGAAAGACAACTAGGAACTGTTTTTAGCTCCCTTTTAGAATCATTTTACTCAGGTTTTAGGTGGAAACTCTTGCCAACACGTTGGGCGCCATTTGTAGACGTAACCAACTGTCTTATTAAATAAGCCAATGTAAAGATAAAAGCCCAAGAGGTTAGAGCTAAGAGCCTTACCCACCAGCTGCAGCTAGCCTCTTCAGCCAAGAGACCTCTCCGAAAAGGAGCTACTTTCTGTGTGTTTGTCTTTATAAAGACTTCCTGTTCTGCCTTCTCATTGGTTGTAAACCCAACCACATGACCGTCTCGTCACTGCCTGTCTGTAGGTCACTCCAGGTCTTCTATAGTTGGTATTGAGATTAAAGGCATGTGTCTTCAATGCTGGCTGTATCCTTGAACACATAGAGATCTACCTAGTTCTGCCTGCCAAGAGCTGGGATTAAAGGCGTGCGCTTCCTTCAGCAAATCCTACTGGCGTGCACCACCACAATCAGCTTTCACTATGGCTTGCTAATAGCTCTGACCCCTAGGCAACTTTATTAACATACAAATAAAATCACAAAGCAAAGTGCTGGAGAGGTCCACAGAAATCCACAAAGATGCCCCCACAATAGACTGCTGGCAATAGTCGAGAAATAGCCTGATCTGACCTACCCTGGTGATAGGATGGCCAAACACCCTAATCTGTCGTGCTAGAAACCCCATCCAGTGACTGAGGGAACTAGATGCAGATATCCAAGGTCAGACCCCGGGTGGAGCTCCGGGAGTCCAATTGTCGAGAAGGAGGAGGGTTTATGTGAGCAAGAGTTGTTGGGACCAGGGATGGATGGAATACAGGGACAAGTGGCCAAACGAATGGAAACACATGAACTGTGAACTAATGGCTGAGGGGCCCCCAACTGGATCAGGCCCTCTGAATGGGTGAGACAGTTGATTGGCTTGATCTGTTTAGGAGGCATCCAGGCAGTTGGACCGGGTCCTGTGCTCAGGGCATGAATTGGCTGTTTGAAACCTGGGGCTTAGTAGAGACCCTTGGCTCAGCCTGGGAGGAGGGGACTAGACCTGCCTGGACTGAGTCCACCAGGTTGATCTCAATCCTCGGGGGAGTCTTTGCCCTGGAGGAGATGGAAATGGAGGGGTGGGGGGGGAAGGGGGAGGGGCGGGAGGAGGGAGAACGGGGGAATCTATGGCTGATATGTAAAGTTGAATTATATTGTAAAATAAAATAAAATAAAATAAAAATAAATCTATTTTGACTCAAAAAAACCAAATAAAATCACATTTCAGTACAAATAAAATACCACTATAGTGATTCAATAACATTCAGGGGTTTTTTTTTTTGTGTGTGTGTCTGTTGAGATTTGCTTTGTGACTGAGTATGTGGTCACTTATAGAGAAGGTTCCATGAGGTGCTGAGAAGAAGGTATGTTCTTTTGTGTGAAATGTTCTGCAGATATGGTAAGTCCTTTTGAGTCAAAACATCGGTTAGTTCCCATTTTCTCTGTTAAGTTTCTTTCTGGCAGACCTGTCTATTGGTGAGAGTGGAGTGTTGAAGTCTCAGACTATTTTTTTATTGTGAAATTTTTTTATTCATTCCACATACCAACCACAGATTCCCCCCAACCCTCCTCCCACTCCCCCTCAAGCCTTCCCCCTCAGCCCATCCATCATCCCCTCCTCTGCAAAGGTATGGCCTCACAAGGGAGTCAGCAAAGCCTGGCACATTCAGCTGAGGCTGGTGTAAGCCTCTCCCCCTGCATCAAGGCTGTGCAAAGTGTCCCACCATAGGCAATGGGCTACAAAAAGCCAGTTCATGCACCAGGGATAGATCCTGATCCCACTGTCAAGGGCCTGTGGAGGCCCACAAAGGTTTCCTAGTGAGATTTGAGCTTGCTTTATTCATCAGAGCTGCATTAGAGGATTGCTTAATCACATGCATGGTTACCAGATAATTTGGAAGGGTTTGCACTTGGATGTGTGGTATGCCTTGATCTAGCAAAGTGAGATCTTTTGCCCTGCCCCTTGGCATTCTTTTAAAAAGCCCTTTAGAAGAGATAGAAGGGGCCACTGTGTTTCTATCTCTTTCTCTCCCCTCTATCCTTCTATCTAAATCTTTTATCCCTCACTACTCAAGAGTACTCTGGGGTAAAAGATGGGGGTGGGTCCCCAACAGGGGGCCCTCAAACAGACCAAACTACACAACTGTCGTGGCCACACAGAGGGCACAGTCCAGTCCCATGCAGGCTCCACAGTTGTCAGTCCAAAGTTCATGAGTTCCCACTCGCTTGGTTCAGTTGTAACTCTAAGTTTCCCCATCATGGTCTTGATGCCCCTTGCTCATAGAATCCCTCCTCCCTCTCTTCAACTAGACCTCTGGAGCTTGGCCTGGTGCTTGGCCGTGGCTCTCTGCATCTGTTTCCATCAGTTACTGGATGAAGGCTCTATGATGACAATTAGGGCATGCACCAATTTGATCACCAGGGTAGGCCAGCTGAGGCACCCCCTCTACCACTGCTAGTAGTCTAAGATAGGATCATTCCTGTGGATTCCTGGGAACTTCCCTAGCACCAGGTTTCTCCCTATCCCCAGGATGTCTCCCTCTAACAAGATCTCTCCCTCCTTGCTCTCCCACTCTGCCCCTGTGGCAGGTTGACCATCCCATTCCCCTATGCTCCCATCCCCCACCCCTACCATCCATTACCCCCTCTCACCCCCAGTTTACTCAGGAGATCTCATCTATTTCCCCTTCCCAGGGTGTTCCATGCATCTCTCTGTAGCACGAATCTTAACAGTTCTTATTAATAAAATCAAACCTGAGGCCAAGTATTGGGGTGAACTGGAAGATCAGAGAACCAGAACAAGCCACAGCTAACCTCACCTGGCCAACTTCTCAGCTGGTCTTGTTTCCTCAGACTGGAAGCTTCTGAGTCCTCATCCAGAGTGGGTCTCAGCTGAATTGCTGCTCGAAAGCCTGAATGCTTAACCAGGCCAAATGCTTAACCAGCGAAATGCTTCTCCAGGCCAAATGCTTCGAGTTTCTGCTCCTCACGCCTTATATACCTTTCTGCTTTCTACCACCACTCCCTGGGATTAAAGGCTTGCTTTCTGGGATTAAAGGCGTGAGTCATCATGCTTGGCTGTATCCTTGAAACATGGATTTCTGCCTCTGGAATGCTAGGATTAAAGGCGTGTACTACCACTGCCTATCCTCTATGTTTAATATTGTGGCTGATCTGTCTCTGACCCCAGATAAGTTTATTAGGGTGCACAATATTTTGGGGAACATAATACCACCACATCCCTCTTAGGGTCATCCTTGTTACTTAGCTTCTCTGGAGCTGTGGGTTTTAGTCTGGTTATCCTTTGCTTTACTTCTAGTATCCACTTATGAGTGAGTATATACCATGTTTGCATTTCTGAGTCTGGGTTACCTCACTCAGGATGATATTTTCTAGTTCCATTCATCTGCAAATTTCATGATAAAATTGCTTTTTTACTTCTGAGTAGTACTCCATTGTGTATATATACCACACTTTCTTTATCTATTCTTCAGTTGAGGGGCATCTAGATTGTTTCCAGGTTCTGGCTATTATTAAAAATGCTGCTATTGTTGTGGCCGTGTCGAAAGACCCCTGAAAAAGACCACCACAGAGCTGATATCCAATACAAAACACACAGGGGTTTATTGATAACAAGCAAGCTCACACTTAGTCTGCATCAAACACACTGGCTAGCCAGGTGAAGGACAGCCCTGAGCTCTCAGGGTGAGGGGTTTTTAAGGGGAAAAAAAAACCACAACAGGGTGGTACAAGCCTTAGCATCATATAATTGGGTGAGGGTATGTAACCTTTGTATTTACTGGTTGGGGGTTACAGTTATCATTTTGGGGCAGGCCTTGACAAGTCCCCAGCTTTGTTCTTGAGCTGCCATGGGGGCTAGCTGCCCTAGCACGTACTGACTGTGGGGGCTGACTCAGTGGCCTAGGCTCTGTCCTTGAGCTGCCATGAAGCCTGGCTAGCCTTGCACATTCACATTGACCCATGCACATAGCTCTAAGTTGGTGAAGGGTCCCAGACAGTAAACAACTGGCTGAACCTTGAACAGTCAGAGTACATACAGAAAGGGAGCTACTGCAAGGACTGTGTCATAGCCCTTCCAGAAACTGCTTGCTTAACTCTCAGGAAACTGAAATTAAGGCCTAATATCTGAGAGAGAACTGACAGCCTGTTATGGCATCTGCTTGGTCCTTTCACTATGAACATAGTTGAGCATATGTCCTTGTGGTATGATTGAACATTCCTTGGTTATATGCCCAAGAATAGTATCATTAGGTCTTGAGGCAGATTGAGTCCCAATTTTCTGAGAAACCTCCATACTGATTCCCAAAGTGGCTGTACAAGTAGGCACTCCCACCAACAGTGGAGGAGTGTTCTTCTTGCTCCACATTCTCTCCAACATAAGCTATCATCAGTGTTTTTGATCTTAGCCATTCTGACAGGTGTAAGATGGTATCTCAGAATCTTTTTGATTTGCATTTCCGTGATGACTAAGGATGTTGAGCAGTTCCTTAACTGTCTTTTGGCCATTGGAGATTCTTCTGTTGAAAATTCTCTATACATGATTGTTTTGGCTATCCTGGGTTTCTTGGTTTTCCATATGAAGTTGAATATTGTTCGTTTGAGGTCTGTGAAGAACTGTGTTGGGGTTTTGATGGCGATTGCACTGAATCTGTAGATTGCTTTCGGTAAGATTGTCATTTTTATTATGTTGATTCTACCTATCCATGTGCACGGGAGATCTTTCCATTTTCTGATCCCTTCTTCAATTTCTTTCTTTAAAGACTTAAAGTTCTTGTCATACAGGTTCTTCACTTGCTTAGTTAGAGTTACCCCAAGGTACTTTATATTATTTTTGACTATTGTAAAGGGTGATGTTTCTTTGATTTCTTTCTCAGCCCATTTATCACTTGTATATAGGAGAGCTACTGATTTTTTTAGTTAATCTTGTATCCCGCCCACATTGCTGAAGATGTTTATCAGTTGTAAGAGTTCTCTGGTAGAATTTTTGGTGTCACTTATGCATACTATCATATAATCTGCAAATAGTGAAAGTTTGACTTCTTCCTTTCCAATTTGTATTCCTTTGATCTCCTTTTGTTGTCTTATTGCTCTAGTTAGAACTTCAAGTACCATATTGAATAGATAGGGAGAGAGTGAACAGCCTTGTCTTGTTCCTGATTTTAATGAAATCACTTTGAGTTTCTCTCCATTTGATTTGATGTTGGCTGTTGGCTTGCTGTAAATTGCCTTTATTATTATGTTTAGGTATGTTCCTTGTATTCCTGATCTCTCCAAACCTTTATCATGAAGGAAGGGGTGTTGGATTTTGTAACAGGCTTTTTCAGCATGTAATGAGATGATCATGTGTTTGATTTCTTTCAGTTTGTTTATAAGGTGAATTACATTGACAGATTTTCATATGTTGAGCCATCCATGCATCTATGGGATGAAGCCTACTTGATCATGGTAGATGATTTTTTGATATGTTCTTGGATTCAGGTTGCCAGTATTTTATTTAGTATTTTTGCATCGATACTTGTGTGGGAGATTGGGCTGTAATTCTCTTTCTTTGTTGTATCTTTGTGTGATTTGGCTATCAGTGTAACTGTAGCCTCATAAAAAGAGTTTGGCAGTGTTCTTTATGTTTTGATTGTGCAGAACACTTTGAAGAGTATTGATACTAGCTCTTATTTGAAATTCTGGTAGAATTCTGCACTGCAACATCTGATCCTGGGCTTTTTGTTGTTGTTTGTTTGTTTTGTTTTTGTTTTTTTCAAGAGAGTTTGCCTATGTAGCTTTGCACCTTTCCTGGAATTCACTCTGTAGCCCAGGCAGGCTTCAAACTCACAGAGATCTGCCTGACTCTGCCTCCCAAGTGTTGGGATTAAAGGTGTGCGCCGCCGCCGCCGCCGCCGCCGCCGCCGCAGCCGCCGCCACCACCACCACCCAGAGAATTTTAATGACAGTTTCTATTTCCTTAGGGGATGTAGATCTGTGTAAATTATTTATCTGGTCTTGAGTTAATTTTGGTATGTGATACCTATCTAGAAATTGTCCATTTCTTTTAGATTTTCCAATTTTGTGGAGTACAGGTTTTTGAAGTGTGACCTGATGATTCTCTGGATTTCCTCTTTGTCTGTTGTTATGTCTCCCTTTTTGTTTCTGATTTTGCTAATTTGGATGTTATCTCTTTGCCTTTTGGTTAGTCTGGATAAGGGCTTGTCTATGTTGTTGATTTTCTCAAAGAACCAACTCTTTGTTTCATTGATTCTTTGTATTGTTCTCTTTGTTTCTATTTTATTGATTTCAGTCTTCAATTTGATCATTTCCTGATGTCTATTCCTCCTGGGTGAGTTTGCTTTTTTGTGTTTTAGAGCTTTCAGGGGTGCTATTAAGTCACTAGTGTGAGATTTTTCCAACTTCTTTGTGTGGGCACCTAGTGCTATGAATTTTCCTCTTAGAATTGCTTTCATAGTGTCTCATAAGTTTGTGTATGTAGTACATTCATTTTCATTGAATTCTGGGAAGTCTTTAATTTCTTCCTTGATCCCTTGATGATTCACTTGGGCATTATTCAGTTCCCATGTAATTGTAGGATTTCTGTAATTTTTGTTGTTGAAATGTAATTTTAAGCCATGGTGGTCTAATAAAATACAGGAGGTTATTCCATTTATTTTTGTATCTGTTGAGATTTGCTTTGTGACCGAGTATGTGGTCAATTTTAGAGAAGGTTCCATGGGGTGCTGAGAAGAAGGTATGTTCTTTTTTGTTAGGGTAGAATGTTCTGTAGATATCTAGTAAGTTCATTTGAGTCATATCATCTGTTAGTTTTCTTATTTTCTGTTAGGTTTCAGTCTGGCAGATCTATCCAGTGGTGAGAGTGGGGTATTGAAGTCTCCCAGTACTAGTGTGTGGGGATGGATATGTGATTTAAACTTTAGTAGTATTTCTTTTACATATGTGGGTGCCTTTGTATTTAGGGCATAAATGTTCAGAATTGAGACTTCATCTTGGTGGATTTTTTCTGTGATGAATATGTAGTGTCCTTCCTGATCTCTTTTGATTGATTTTAGTTTGAAGTCTATTTTGTTAGATATTGGGATAGCTACACCCGCTTGCTTCTTGAGTCCATTTGATTGGAAAATCTTTTCTCAGTCTTTTAATCTGAGGTAGTTTCTGTATTTGAAGTGGAGCTTGTTTCTTGTATGCAGCGGAATGGTGGATCCTGTTTTCATATTCTTCTTTTAGACTATGTCTTTTTATAGGCTTTTTGAGTCTATTGATATTAAGGGATATTAATGACCACTGGGTGTTAATTTCTGTTATCTTTTGGTGGTAGTGTGTGTGTATTTCCCTTCTTTGGGATTTGTTGCTGTGGGGTTATCTATTGCCTGTGTTTTCAAGGGTGTATCTGACTTCCTTAGGTTGGAGTTTTCCTTCTAGTGTTTTCTGTAGGGCTGGGTTTGTGGATAAGTATTGTTTAAATCTGGCTTTGTCTTGGAATGTCTTGTGCACACTGTCAATATTGATTGAAATTTTTGCTGGGTATAGCAGTCTGGGCTGGCATCCGTAGTCTCTTAAATGTCTGCATTATTTCTATTCAGGACCTTCTGGCTTTCAGAGTCTCCATTGAGAAGTTGGGTGTTAATCTGATGGGTCTGCCATTTTAAGTCACTTGGCCTTTTTCCTTTGCTGCTCTTAATATTCTGTCTTTATTCTGTATGTTTAGTGGTTTGATTATTATTTGGCAAGGAGACTTTTTTTAGAGGTCTCATCTATTTGATGTTCTATAAGTTTCTTGTATCTTCATAAGTACTTCATTCTTTAAGTTGGGAAAATTGTCTTCTATGATTTTGCTGTAATATATTTTCTGTGCTTTTGAGTTGGTATTCTCCCTCTTCTTCCCTATTATTCTTAGGTTTGGCCTTTTCATGGCATCCCAGATTTTTGGATGTTTTGCGTGATGACTTTTTTGACTTTAGTGTTTTCTTTGACTGACAAATCTATTTCCTCTATTGCATCCTCCACGCTAGAGATTCTCTCTTCTATCTCTTGTATTCTGTTGGTTATGCTTGCATCTTTAGTCCCTGTTCGTTTACTCATATTTTTTTTTATTTCCAGCATTCCCATTGTTTATGTCTTCTTTATTGCTTCTATTTCAATTTTCAGGTCTTGAACTGTTTTCTTTACCTGTTTAATTGTTTTTTTCTTGTTTTTTGTGGCTTTCTTTAAGGAATTTATTAATTTCTTCCATTTTTTGTTTGTCTTTTCCTCAATTTCTTTAAGGGAGTTTTTCATTTCATCTTTAAAGGCCTCTGTCATCTTCATAAAGTTATTTTTAATGTTCTTTTCTTCTGTTTCTTCTAAGTTGTGATGTTCAGTTCTTGGTGTTGTAGTACCACTAGGTTTTGGTGGTGCCATATTGCTCTTTATGTTGTTGTATGTATTTTTGCACTGGTGTCTACCCATCTCTTCCTCCAATAGCTGCAAGAGGTGTCTGTGTCTAAGGGAGCTGTTCTTGGTCCACTCTGTGCAGGCTGTGCCTGTGTCTCGGGGGGCCACTCTTAGTCCAATCAGAGCTCTTGGTCCAATCGGAGTTCTTGGTCCAATTGGGGTTGGCGGATTCTGTGTCTCAGGGAGCAGCTCTTGGTCCTATCAGAGCTCTTGTCCCTCTTAGTCTAATCAGAGCTGACAGATTCTGTGTCTTAAGGAGCTGTTGTGGTCACAGGGAGGCTGGTGGTTTGGGGACAGGGAATGGGTTTTGTAGATTGCAGAGTCTGGTCTGATGGAGGTGTATTGGTGGCTATGCCTGCCCTCAGGAGTCTTCTCTACTGTCCTGTACCTGGGACAGTGAAGGTGGGGGAAGGGGGACATGAGTTATGTCCCCAGGGCATGGGTCCTAGAGACAGGATTCTGGAGTTAAGAGAGGGGACACTCACATCTTGGTACTATCAGAGCAGGTGGATTCTGTGTCAAGCAGCCACTAAGGTCACAGGGGAATGGGTGGGTTTGGGGCAGGAAGTGGATCTTGTAGATTGCAGGGTCAGGGAGCTGTTGGTGGGGAAGCCTGCCTGCAGGTGTCTTCCCTGCTAGCCTGCACCCAGGGCTGTGATGGGTAGGGGAAGGGGGAATGGGTAATGCCCCTGGGGCCTCAGTACTCTTGAGCTAGGAGAGGAGACACTTCGAAGTCTCCCACTATTAATGTGTGGGGTTTGATGTATGATTTAAGATTTAGTAGGTTTTTTTTTTTTTTTTTTTTTTTTTTTTTTTTTTCCTTTTTGTGGATGCCCAAGCAGGACAGTGGTGGCACACACTTTTTTTTTTCTTTTTTTCTTTTTGGTTTTTCGAGACAGGGTTTCTCTGTGTAGCTTTGCACCTTTCCTGGAACTCACTTGGTAGCCCATGCTGGCCTTGAACTCACAGAGATCTGCCTGGCTCTGCCTCCCGAGTGCTGGGATTAAAGGCATGCACCACCACCACCACCACCACCACCACCACCACCACCACCCGGCGACACACACTTTTAATCCCAGCCCTTGAGAGTCAGAGGTAGGCAGATCTCTGTGAGTTTTAGGCAAGCCTGGGCTATAAAGTAAGTTCCAGGAAAGGTACTGAAGCTACACAGAGAAATCCTGTCTCAAAAAACAAAAAACAAAACAAAAACAAAAACAAACAAATAAAAAACAAAAAATGTGGGTGTCCTTGTATTTGGCGCATAAATGTTCAGAATTGAGATATCATCTTGATGGAGTTTTCCTGTGATGAATATGAAATGTCCTACTCCATTTATTTTGATTAATTTTAGTTTTAAGTCTATTTTGTTAGATATTAGGATAGTTATACCAGCTTACTTCTTAGTTCCATTTGATTGGAAAAGCTTTTCCCAACCCTTTACTCTGAGGTAATGTCTGTATTTGAAGTTGAGGTGTGTTTCTTGTATGCAGCAGAAGGATGGATCCTGTTTTCACATCCATTCTGTTAACCTATGTCTTTTAATAGGTGAATTGAGTCCATTGGTATTAACTGATATTAATGACTAGTGATTGTTAATTACGACTATTTTTTTGGTTTTGTTGGTAGTAGTGGTAGTGTGTGTGTTTCCCATCTTTCAGTTTAGCTCATGTGAATATTATCTTTGCCTGTGTTTTCATGGGCATAGCTAACTTGCTTGGGTTGGAGGTTTTTTTTCTAGTACTTTCTGTGTGACTGGATTTGTGGATAGGTATTTTTTAAATCTGGTTTTGTCATGGAATATCTTGTTATCTCCATGGTGATTGAAAGTTTTGCTAAGTTTAGTAGTCTGGGCTGGCATCTGTGTTTCATTTGTGTCTGCAAAACATCTGTCAAGTATCTTCTGCCTCTTAGAGTCGCTATTCAGAAGTGGGGTGTTATTCTGATGGGTCTGCTTTTATATGTTACTTGGCCATTTTCCTTTGCAGTTCTTTATATTCTTTCTTTATTCTGCATTTCTAGCGTTTTGATTATTTTGTGCAGAGGGCAATTTTTTCTTTGGTACACTCTATTTAGTGTTCTGTAAGCTTCTTATACCTTCGCCTGCATAAATCTATTCCTCACCAATAAATCTGTTTCCTCTATCATATCTTCAATGCCTGAGATTATCTCTTCCATCGCTTGTATTCTGTTGGTGATCCTTTCATCTGTAGTTCCTGTTCACTTACCCAGATTTTCCATTTACAAAATTCCCACATTTTGTGTTTTCTTTACTGCCTCTATTTCAATTTTCAAGAATTGAACTGCTTACCTTCATCTGTTTGATTTTTTTTTTCTTGGTTTTCTTGGCAGGATTTATTGGTTTCTTCCAATTTTTTGTTTATCTTTTCCTCCATTTCTTTAAGGGAATTTTCATTTCCTCTTTAAAGGCCTCTATCATCTTTATAAAGTTATTTTAAGGTCATTTTCTTCTGCTTCATATGTATTTGGATGTTCAGGTCTTGCTGTTGTAGGACCATTGGGTTCTGGTGATGCCATATGGGCCGTTATGTTGCTGAATATATTCTTATACTGCCATTTATCCATCTGGGTTTGGGATAATTATAGGTACAGATATTGATTCTTGTGCTGCCTTCGTTGGATGGGCCTTTTGTTCCTTTATTATTTGTATCCTTTATTGTCTTTTGTCCTGAATGTCCAAGGGTTCTGCTGATTGGCTAGTCATCCATGGTTGTGTTTGCTCAGCTGAGGTTTGTGGGGGTTTGTGTGCCTAAATTCAGCATATCCTCTAGTTCTTCTGGCTGGTGTGAGCTTTTCTTGTGCCTATAGAGTCTGTTCTTTATACTGGTGTGTGTTGTGCCTGTGCCTATGGAGTTTGTTCTTCCAAATGGTGTGAGTGGTGCTTGTACCTGTTCTTCTGCCTGTTCTTCCAACTGGTGTGGGTAGTGCTTGTGCCTATAGGATCTGCTGATGTTGCATGGGAGGGTTGTCTGCAGGGAGGATGCTGGGATAGGTAGGGTTGGGCAGCAGAGTGGCATGGGGGAACAGAGTCCAGTGGATGGCAGAGGTAGTGGTGTGGCATGCCCACAGTTCTTTCACTTGCTGGCTGGCTGCTGGGGACTGCTGTTCTCTATCTTTTAACATTAATGTGTTGAAAGTTATCTATGAGTTCTAATTACTGAATCTACTCATGCTTTTTTGAGGATAAATAAATGGTTATTTATCAGGCAAGTTGAATATAATGATAATGACTTTTAATTTTATTTTCCTTGATTACTTTCTAATGATATTCCATTTTTATATAGATGGAAATTTCTTCATTCATTTTCTTTCTCTCCAAAGAGTTTCTTGTGTCATTTTTTCCAATTTCCTCAATTTTAATGGTACAGGAGGAAGGAATTGAGAATACTCTATTCTATACCTATATTCACCTCCTTGCCTAGTGGTAGTTGAAATTCCTTTAATAGCTATTGAATTTTTAGAATTAGGCTGTTAATGTTTCCAAGTATCATCTTGAACTGTCCAATGAGTGGTAACATAGTTCTTAAACCGTTGAATAAAAATGTTTACCAACTTCATTTAATTAAAAACTACCAATTAAAAGATTTTTTAATGCATACTTCTTGGTAATTTGGTAGGAATATTCCCTGAGAAAATTAGTTAATGTACACTATAATAATAGCTTCATTCATTAATGGACTCACAATTTTAAGAGACTACTGGGTGAAATTATGGTTAGTGGGGAATTTTGAGAAGAAATTGGCCACTAGATCATGTGCCTTTGGTGCTGTATTTTGTACTACTCATTCAGGTTACTAAGACACTTCCTTACTGTATGCCACAGTGTAAGCTTCCCTACCATGTGTTCCCAGTTATGATGGATTAATACCTCTGAAACCATGAGCAAAAACGAATATCCCTTCTATTAGGCATTTTGGCATTATTTTCAGTCAAGTATACTGTCACAGTAATAAGAAAACTAATAGATCAGCTCTTTGATACCTTGATTAAATTGATTTATTATATCTGATAGCCAGTCATTAACCATGTCCTCAGGAAATTAAGTATATGTGATGTTTACTAATTTGGTGAATTTGGGAGAAAGGCAAAGTCCTAGAGTATGTGATATTATAGAAAGACATATACAAAATTTGGCATATTGTTTTCTGGTGTTTTCAATTGGCAAAGTCACTTGAAATTAAATAATCAAAATGAGCAAGTTTGTGCCACCAAGAAATAAAACAGTATTTCTTTTATCGTATATTTTGTACAACCTGGAAACATTTATGTAATATTCAAGACATTGTAAAAACTGTGTTGAATCATAAGGTTGCTGATTTTTACTGGAGGCTTAGAGTCTCTCAAATGAGATGGATACAATAATAACATTAATGATGTGAGTTCTATATGAAGGAGCCAAACTGTTCTAAGGGACAATGGCTGAAGTATGGATGCTTTGTGTACAATTTGCAGAGGCAGTATTTTTGGGGGCGGCAGTGGTTGAATTGAGCATTCATGGATGAAAGGATTAAGGGTTACAACAAAAGGAAGATACTTTTAGACAAAATAATATTCAAAAGCCGAGTGGAAAGTTTCTTATTATAAAGCAGGGTTTTAAAACTTATTTCATTTTCTCTAACACATCACCTAATATCTCACTTGGTTCTTGTCAGGAAGAAACAAAATAATCTATGTAAAGTTTTAGAACATTGTCTACCACAGTCAGTATTCAATGGAAATTATCATTGCTCTAGCTTCACAGACGATCTCAATGCAAGATACAATACTTTCTATCACTGTTTATCTCTTTAAGACTTTGAAAAGATGAATGTCTTACCAAGAAATGAGTTTATGACAAAGATAGGACTAGAAAGAAGGGGAACAAAACAAAGTATTTTACTTATTCTGATCAGTAATAGGAGATATGCTTTATCCATGCTTGTTTCTAATTTAAAATAAAATAAGAATGTCTTTCCATCAATCTCAATATATTTTGAATTGTCTGACTTTGAAAATGTTTAAGATGAAGACATGTTATGTTAAAGAATTTCCTGCTTATTTTTTGTTTTATAAAAATAATAAATTAATAATTGTTATACTATCTTGCTAATTGAATTAATATACCTTTGAAAAGTCAACAATGAAGGCATCTATTAATATTGAACACTATTTACACAATGGCTAATGGTAATGTACAGTTTCATGTTTCTAAAGCATAATCAAGTGCATCTCACCTATTTATAAAATATTGGATGTACATTCTTCCTTTCTCTTTCTCTCTCAATGTAAAATATATCTATGGAGACCAAGTGCCAGACAGGGAATAACCTCATATTAAAATATTGATGACTTATTATGGTGCTTTCAATAATAATGGCCCCCATAGACACATATTTTAATTCTTTGCCATCAGGGAGCAGCACTATTTGGGAGTAATTAGGAGATATGGCCTTATTGGAAGAAATGTGTCATTGAGGGTGAGCATTGAGATTTCACAAGCCCAAGCCAGACCCAGTGTCTCTCTCTTTCTTCCTGCTGCCTGAGGATCTGGATATAGAACTCTTATCTATGTCCCCAGCACCATGTCTGCCTGTGTGCTGCCATGTTTCCCACCATGACAATACTGGAATAAAACTTTGAAACTCTATGCAAGGTCCAATTAAATGTTTTACTTTATGAGAGTCTCTATGGTCATGGTAGCTCTTCACAGCAATAAAACACTGACTAAGACAATTATGAAATATTTTATGTGTTTCCTAGAGATTGAAAGATTGTGCCCTATTGCTTTCCCAAATGCATATGTAGAAGCCTAATCCCCAAATATATGTACTCAAGTATGGGGTACATGTGAATCTCTATGAGAAATTTTGGCACCTTTTGAAAGAGACTCCAGATATCATACCCATCCCCTCCATCAAGTAAGGTTACAGCAAAAAGAAGATAGGGACTCAGAGTTGGCTTTCACCAACACCATATCTACTGCTTCCTTAATGTAGCATGTTTCAAGATTCAAAGTGATGAGCAATAATTGTGTCTTATGAGAGCTCAGACTATAGAATTCTGTTAGAATCTATTAACAAACCAAGTAACATAGTGTTACACTATCATTTGTAACTAAACAACACATTCATAGACCTATAAATCACTGTTTATCTAAAAATACTAGCTCTCAATGTGATAATTTTCTAAGGCTTAGTTTTTAAAGATGGTATTTCTTTGTATAAATAAGCCATATGAAATGAATATTTTCTTCCACTTCTTGAATAGTTCTGCTAAATATCTTATTCCATAGATCCAAACATTATGCAAAAATATTTACTTTTGGCATATAGGTACTACTTTCTTCTACTTACATGCTCTTGCAATATTTATAAACATTGTGCTCACCAGTCTTATGTCAACTTGACATAAGCTAGAATAATCTGCGAAGAACTGAGATAATATAGCCATAAGACCAGGTTTTAGGCAGGCCTGTAGGTCATTTTTTTTCAAATTAGTGATTGATCAGGAAGAACCCAGTACAGTGTGGGTAGTGATAACCCCCGGGCTGGTGGTTCTGGGTTCTATAGAAAGCAGACTGAACAAGCCATAAGGAGAAAACCAGTAAGCATCACTCCTCCATAATTTCAGCATCAATTCCTACCTGTGGGTTTCTGCCAAGTTTGAGTTCCTGCCTTGGCTTCCTCCTTCAATGGACTATTTCTCAGGATATGAAAGACAAATAAACCTTAAGCTACTTTGGGTCATGATCATAGCAATAATAACCCTAACTAGACAAGTTTGATAATAGAAAGCTTTATTATTGCAATCTCCAAACATTTCTACTGTTAGCAGTAACTGTTTAAAGTTTGATTTTATAATTTATACTAAATTGTTAAATATTTAATTTCTTCAACATGTTGTAATACTAAATCAAACCATTTCTAAGACTGACTAATGAAAGTGAATTTCACATATTTAGAAAGATAGTCATATTTTTTTTTAAAAATTTTATTCCATTGTTTTGAAATCCAGCATATCAACAAATGCACAGCCAGAAGAGATAAGAAATATTGATATTATTCATCTAATTTGTATCAAGTACGTGCTAAGCACAGATAATATATAATACCATTATTCCTGGTAACATAAAAAAAAACACATTTCTGCACTTCAGAAGCATCAATGTTATCAGCAATTTTGAGGTAGAGTGATTAGTGCTGTTTTACAGATCTCTTAATACAGTAAAAAACGTTACACTGGACACTTATATCTCCTTATGGCGAAAAATCCAAAGTCACTAGTTTTTTTTTTATTTTTATTTTTTTTATTTTACAATACCATTCAGTTCTACATATCAGCCAGAGATTCCCCTGGTCTCCCCCCTCCCTCCCCTCTCCCCCTCCCCCCAGACCACCCCCCATTCCCACCTCCTCCAGGGCAAAGCCTTCCCAGAGGACTGAGATCAACCTGGTAGACTCAGTCCAGGCAGGGCCAGTCCCCTCCCCCCAGGCCGAGCCAAGCGACCCTGCATAAGCCCCAGGTTTCAAACAGCCAATGTTATGCCCAGATCGCTCCCCAAAGAAGCCACTGGAGACTTTAGGTACAGAATGCCAAAGCAAGGTTTATTTAAATGGAGTTTACAAGCCGTGGTCAGGGAAGCTCGATCCCAAGCACTAACTCTTAGCAGTGAGGCCGGGAGGAGCTTGCCCTTTCTTGGGAAAGTTAGTTTTTATAGACAAAACCCATAAAATTTCTGGACATCCTTGATTCGTCCAGTTTTTCCCGGGCATGGACTTGGTCTTATTTTAGCTTATCTGTTTGCCCTGTCAGGAATTTTACAACCCATCTCTGGGGTCCGTGAAGTTTGGGATGTTTTATGACCACTTAGCCTCTGCCAGATGGTTGAATATCCTGACTCTGTTTTCTTAAGTTTCTGTAGCTGATAAAGCCACCTGGGAAGAAGCGGTCTAAGTTCTTATCTGCACTTAGGAATCCTGGTTGATGGTTACAATTATCAGTTTGGGGGCAGTCCAGCACAAGTACCAGGCTTTGTCCTTGAGCCACCATGGGGGCTGGCTGGCCAAGCACGTACTGACTATGGGGGCTGGCTCAGTGGTCCAGACTTTGTCCTTGACTCATGCACATAACTCTAAGTTGGTGAGGGGCTCCATACAGTAAACATCTGGCTGAACTTTACATTCAGAAAGGGAGCTACTGCAAGGACTATCTATGTCTTTTGTTCATGGCCCTCCCAGAGACTGCTTGCTCAGTCTCAGGAAGCTGAAATTGAGGCCTGATCTCTGAGAGAAGACTGAGCAGCCTGTTATGGCATCTGCTTGGTCCTTTCACCAACTCATGCAATGAGCACAGGACCCGGTCCCACTGCCTGGATGCCTCCCAAACAGATCAAGCCAATCAACTGTCTCACCCATTTAGAGGGCCTGATCCAGTTGGGGGCTCCTCAGCCATTGGTTCATAGTTCATGTGTTTCCATTCATTTGGCTATTTGTCAACCTACACTTTCCCTACCCTATCACATGTAAGTCTATAGTTGATAGATTCGTAATGCCTCCACCTAACCACAATAAGGATACATTTCTAGCACATGTATTCCTTTTCTGATCTATCCCAACTACTAACTGATTCCATTCTTATCTCCCCCCTTTTGGGTTGCAAATAAAGTTGCCAGGAGGCCTGTAGCAGGGACCCCTACAATCTTGTGCTGTATACAAAACACAAGGTGTTTCTGTTTGGGATAGGATATAGACTAGTCCTGGAGAAGGAAGACAGAGAAGGATGGGGAGGAAGGACTGAGGGATGGGGAGGAAGGACTGAAGGATGGAGAATTGAGGGATCGAAGATGGGAGAGAACTAGGAATGGAGGGAACAGATCGTTGAGGGAATGAAGAACTGAAGGAATAAGGAATGGAAGGATTGAAGGAATGAGGAATTGAAGATTAGAGGGAATTAAGAATTGAGGGAACAAGAAGAAGGGAACTAAGGAAATAAGGAGAGATCTGAGAGAGTTGAACTGGTGACTGAATGATGGTGACTGAAGAATAAACAAAGTGAACTAAAGAGCTCCAAGCAACTGGATTCATTCCGAGCCATTGGTAGTGTCTCTCCTGGGCCCTGGATTTGTATAAATTTAAGGCTGGACCTTAAATATTATACAAAATAGTATGTGCTTTCTGACCTTTATTTACAGGTTTTTCTGAATTCAAACAAGCTTCCTTTCTTTGTTACATTCATGTATAAAAGTACACTGAAACTAAGGTAAAATGGCCTGCAGCCTTAGACTGTAGTCTGCCCCATTTTTTCAGGTCTTCCAGACACAGATCTGTGTAATTTGGCATAACAGTTGACAAAAAGGTGTTATTTACAATAGAAGCATGTGTATCTGTCTGTCTTTCTCTTTTTTATGCACTTCTAATTTTGTAATGTGTCTAAAGAAGTCACAGTGGAGACAGGTGACTTTGGGAACCTGGGAAGGCAGGATGCCTTTTGATCTCTTGGAAGCTCTACCATGGTGGTACTTATGAGAGGATTGGAGAATATATTATTTAGTCATTTATTAATTACTAAAAGTCTAATCATTCTTATTGATTTGGTTTTTAGAAAGAATGCTCTTGACCAAGTATGCTGTAGTGAACACACCTATAACTGCAGAACTTAATTGGCTGAGGCAGGAGAATTATGGTGCTAATCTGGGCTATATAACAAGAACTTGACTTGCTTTGAGAAAAAAAAAGAAAAAAAAACTAGTGGAGTGTGAAAGTCAGAGTCCTGTTAGATATCCTCCTATTGGACATAACAGATGGTTGATCTTATAACACATACATTAATAATGGACATAACAAGATGTTTAAGAGGCATTTCAAAAACTAACTAACACACTTTGGTGGCTGATGAGATTAATGGAAAGGATGACCAAAGCACAACATGCATGCAACTGGCTGAAGTCCTTCAACTGTCTGTCTACATAGGAAGCAATTTTACTTTCAAATTTAAGGTGAAGTTATAGTATACATATATTTTTAAGTCCTCTCTGTGCCTCTCTCTGTCTCTGTCTCTGTCTCTCTGTCACACACACACACACACACACACATACAAACACACATACAAACACACACACACACACACACACACACACAAATATGGAAAATAAATAGTGCAGAATGAGAAGAAAGCTGATGAAGCCCAGGGAAATTGTGCTGTATTTATGAAGATATATATATGGAAGGAAAGTCTGGAAAGAGTGTTGACTAAGTGGGAGTTGATGAGAACACTGGAGGAGGATATCGTGAAACTATGGTGGACAAAAATCACTACATCTAGAGGAATAATAAGTGTAAAATAGAACATACTCTTATTTATCTAAGCCCTTCCTTAAAGAAATATGCTATCACAAATTACTAAATTTAATTGTTGGGATTTCATTGAATTTCCCCAAAACCTCACTCAAAGCAACTACCTACCACTGTCATCTTTTATCAACTGCCAGTCTAATTCCTCACCAGGGCAGACAGGCAGACAGACAGATACACACACACACATACACACAGAAAAAGAGAGAGAGAGAGAGAGAGAGAGAGAGAGCACCAAAATGAGTCTGTGTCTTGATTTATTTCAAACTATTGTCAAAAAACTCATAATTAGCATCATTTGTTCATATCACAGGTGTAGAACTGTCTCTGTTCACCACTAGCCTGGCCAGAGAGCCCTATTGCTGCTGGGAACCAGTAACTGACTCCTAGAGGATTCCAACTTCCTTGGTATATAATTAATTGGATATCAACATTTAAATTGCTTGCAATTAAAGACGTTGGGGTAGTCTGATTCAGTCTCTAAAAAAATTAGTATATTTGTTGTCATTAACATATAAGATAACATATATAAAGTTTAGTACCTATTTAATATAATAATTTTCCCAAGGAAAAAAAATCTTGGGATTTAATTATTTCTTTTAGGAAGCCCATTGATATTTTCAATCATACTCACATTGACATTCTGAACTGAAAGCAATTTAATTATTTGCTATTATCAGACTTTGTCTTTAACCCAAGAGGAAAATTAGGAAGGAAAGCAATAAAGTGATGTGAACTCTAAGTGACAAGTAAAGATAAGAAATTAAAGATATAATTAAATCATGCCTTTTGGCATTCAATACAGCATTTGTGTAATTGCATATGAACTGAAGCATCAGAACACACTGGATCTGGATACTTCACCTCCTACTCCAATAGAAGATTTATTAAAAGCCAAAACCAGCTAGTTTATTGTACCCCTAACCAAGATATCCCTGAGAGCTTCTAAGAAACCATATTTGGGGTACTTCTTTGAAATCATAAGACTCTTTCAAGCAATTCTGAGGGAAGGTATTTCATGTATATTATTTGGAATTTTTCCTTTAGTATTTAATAAGATGTTCCCCAAACCCTTATGCTCTCCTCTTTCCTGTTGCTGTTGCTACCACAAGTCTTTTATTATGTCGCTTTGAGAAAAATAGAATAATTACCATAGCTAAATAACTCCCTCCAGATGCTCTGCTCTTGGGTAAATTCAAATGAATTTTGCCTTGTACCTAAAAGAAAAATGGGATGATAAATGATGCAGTACAAGCCAACCTGGAAACTAGTGTATGAAACTTGATTTGACTCAATAATTTTACTTTACTAATTTTCTCATGCTTTCTTCATGTTTAGTTTGATATCCTGAAAAAAACCTTTCCTTAGGATATATTTCAGGTATTTGGTAATCCAATGTCACCTTCTCACTAACAAAATATCTGATTCTATTTTGGGTGGCAGTATCAATTGCGTCAAACCTTTCTTAGTTACTTTTCTTTGCAATTTCTTATGAAAATGCCCTGTAAACCAAGTTGTCTCTTGAAAATTAAACACCAATAAAGGACCTGCTAAAAATATATTGCCCAAAGAGGCGATTTCAGTTTAAATACTGTAATTTCTGTTGTGGGAGAAACAATTGAAGAGAGATAATTGTTTAGAAGCTCTCAAAACTAATAATAGAGTTCATTCAAAAAGAACATATGTAAGCTAGCCTTGCATCTAAACATCACAATAATTTATGTAAGTTAGTATAACATAATCTGTAGGATACTGGAAATGTTAATATAGGAGTTCTGAATTTCAATTTAATACATTTTAATAATATTCAATAATATTCCTATATTGAAACCACAGATTAGTGTATCTAATGCCATTTACAATCAATTATTATTGAGTATGTAACTGAATGTATGATCACAAATTATGACAATTAAAATTATTGAGCCTCTCTTGATTGCTTAACATGTACTACCATATTTAATTTTCACAACAACCATATAGAATAGGTTTTCTTTCTTTTCCCATTAAACATATAAGAAATAGAAGTTAAGTTCAAAAAGACTGAGTAGCTATCCTAACATCATAAAGGTAGTAAAATATGAATTAAAATCAAATCCATAGGAATCTGTTCTAGAGTCTTCCTGCATACTTCCCTATATTATACTGCTGCCAATTTCTTAATGAATTCACAAAATATATGCCATAAATATAACTTCCTCATTTTATTAATTCATGAAACTATGCAAAATACACATTTATGTCTATAGTCATGTAGCATGTATGACTGCTTCATTTATGATGTTTGCATAACAATAATGCATGATAATAGGCAAATGCTGATAACGAGGGGCAGCATTTATCAAGAAAATGCCTACCAGAATATTATAAATAGGGAATAAAAAGCCATGTCACATAAGCTGAATCTAATCTTCACATGTTTTCCACCTTTGGTCTGTCAAATATCTTTAAATATCTTGAAGTAATTTCTAAAGAGAACATACCTTATTAATTTCAACTATGTCCCATGATTCAGAAATTTCTCATCTTAATGTATTTACTTTACTCACCCCCAGTTAAAAAAAAAAAGAAAAGAAAGATTAAAATATCTTTCACACAACTTTCCAGTCACCTCCAGGATCTGATAATTACTCCAAGTCTACCTAGAAATTATATATTTCATGCAATTTAAGACACCATATGTTAAATGCAATTGCAGTACTATTTGCATCATTGAGGACAAAATGGCTAGCTAAACTGTGTCTGTCCTTGCTATTAATATGCCTTGGAAATCTCTAGAAATCAAAATATGAAGCTTAGGTCACTTAGAAGAAAGAAATGATGCTAGTAAACAGGAATTGGAGTCAGAACACCTGTCAAATTAGATACAGTAGCAACAGCTATCTTATCTCCAGAGGAAACTTTGCATTTATGTGACCAAAACCTATTGTCAGTAATGCTAGCTATATAAGATAACCTACAGCAAGACAGTTTGGAAAATTGTATTTATAAGGAATATTGTTGCTACATGATTTATGATACTTTAGTTGACTAGACAAAGTTTAATAAAGAATCTCCAGTCTCTGGTGGATACAATTTTATTTTTATTATTTAATATATGCAAAACAAAATTCACCATTTCAATGTTTTCTGTAACTCCATGATTTTTTTTTACTATATGTACATTTCTGTGAAAGCATCAGCATCTTCTGTTTACACTATTTTTCTTCACTCTAGTAGAAACCCAGTTTTTTTATGTTAATAATTTCCCACTGTTCTCTCCTCAGTGACCTACAATTTGTCCTCTACATTCTTTTCCTCTGAGTATGGTGGTTTTTAACATTTTTTCTTGGTTAAAACAATCATAGAATGTGTTTCTTTTAATATATACATATATATATATATATAGTCAATTAGTAAAGATGTTGTGTAAGAGCCAAATTTAACCTGTAAGCTCCACTTGCCCAAGGACAACATTAACTTCCTGGAATGCTGGAGGCTGTAGTTCTAGGGAAATAAAAAGTCACATATTTTCTCTCCCCTAAAGAAGTTTGTTTGAACCAACTACATCGGATGTGCTTGATCACATGTAGGCAGGAGGTGCTAAGACAGGAAATAAGCCAGGATGTACCCTTCCTTGTCCTTGATGACCTTATTGGAAATATAATGAATTATGGGTTTTGCCTTTTTAAGCCACTGCAAAACGTGACTTTGGACCATTTTCTGGGAACCCAAAGAAGGACATGGCTAGAGCCCATTTACCTGGCCAGTATTTAATTAAAGTTTGCTTTAAATTTGGCTCAAATTTGTGGAACTGGTTTTTCTCTTGAGAATCCCAGGATTAACATTTGGAGATGAAATACCATTCCATCCAAATTCTGCTGAAGCTGGGCTTTTCACTCCAAGATGATGCTTTCCACTTTGCGAACTCCCAAGGTGAAGGCTTGCACTTAAAAGGAATACAGCAAGCATTTTGTTCTCCTCCCTGCAGAGGCTTCTGGGGTCTGGGGGACCCCAATCTCCTGAGGTAGGGGACCTGATGAGGCCTACCAATTCTTTGTCCATGGCAAAGGGAGATGTTCCATGGCCCATTGGTTATTTGTGGTTAATTAAAGGTTCAGCCAGAACCACCAGTTTTTCTCTTCTGACCTGCCTTGGAGCCCTGAGGATGCCTTGGTGAGACCTGGAGCCAAAGAACTCAGAGAGGCCCATCAACAGGCTTTCACTGCCTAGGCTACACAACAAAGCTTAGGAACCCAGGACACTCCATGACACTGGGTACCAAGCTGAGGGTTTGGAGAGGCCCCGTGTGGGATGTTAGGCATTCAGGAAACTAGGAGAACTCAGAGACTCTGGTGGGTTCTCAGCTTCTGCTTGTGCAGGGAGAGTATTAAAAAAAAAAAAGTGGCCTCCTGTTTGTTAAGAGAATTTCCCTTGGTCAGATTGGTAGACCTTTGAATGACTCCAATTGTTAATGTCACTGTCTTATGTTTTTTGTTGTCATTTTGACTCTGTGTCTTGGCTTTTGTCTGTACCCGTCTTCTTGTGTTCTGACTCAGGGCGACGGGATGAACAAATGACAAGACTGATAAGCTAGAGCACTGCTCCAAAGATCACTCCGAAAATGGCTGAACTTTGGAGGCGTGGGATTCAGTGGCAGTATGTGGTGGGTCTGTGCACAGGAGGGCACACAGTGCGATGCCCAGGGCCAGGCTTGGGCCGCAGTGTGCAGCTTTGAAGAAAAGCCCAGGAGCGCCATGTGGAAGCCCAGAGTTGGCATGTGGAATCAGGCAAGTAGCATCCCATTGCTGCAGCACCACTGTACAGTTAGATTCAGCTCCAGGCCCACACCCTGTAACCACTAACTACAGCAGCTCATAAGTTTGCCCAGCCTCCTGCTGCACTAAAAGTTTCCATTGCATTCCTTTCCCCCTACAATGCAGACAGGCACTAAAGCCAGCTGGGCATTGAATTTAGGAGCTACAGCCATGTGCCCACCCCCACCCCCCCATTGAAATTATAACACTGAAAAGAGTAGGGCAAGTTTTATCTGTTTTGTGCAGGAAGCTTTGTCTGTATGGACGGTGTTAGTATTCTGACCTGCCTCTTGGAGACCCGCCCAGTGTCCCTAACTTCATCTTATGTTAAAGCCCCTTTAAGAGGAAGAAACTCCTCCCCTTCTCTTGCCAGAAGTAGCTCCACCTTTCTCTCTCTGTGTCTCTCTGTCTCTCTTTCTCCCTCTCCCTCTTCCTCCTCTCTCTCCTTCCTCTTCCCTCTCCCCTACCCACCTCTCCCTCCTCTTCCCTCTCCCACCCCCTTTCTTTCTCTTTCTCCTTCCCTCCGTTTCCTCTCCCCTCCCCCCATAACAAACTTGACAACACTTAGACTTCCTGTAACTTTACACAGTCTGCAGTGGCTACATGGTGTGTCTCACCCTTGCAGGGCACCTTGGTCCAAACCCACCAAGGCCTCTTGAGTGCCTTATCATTACAGATGGGTCTGTGTTTTCTGATATGTGGAAGTTT
The DNA here is from genome assembly GCA_902168325.1 of Peromyscus nudipes. Classification (NCBI taxonomy): domain Eukaryota; kingdom Metazoa; phylum Chordata; class Mammalia; order Rodentia; family Cricetidae; genus Peromyscus; species Peromyscus nudipes. Next base: position 18,137 of record CABHPH010148214.1, on the reverse strand, counting down.
TGCTGCAAGCATGGTGTTGAGGCAGGGTTGTGACAGACTCAATTGAATGTATGAATATATGATGGCCATCGCATGTTTATTTCTGACTGGCCTTCTTTGAATGTGTGAGCTTACGGTGTTGTATGTTTCTTGGTTATAATTTTACTGTTCCTTTTGCTGCTAGCTGCCCGGGCTCAAAATATATCACTAAGCTTTCTAGTCACTGGGTTTAATTCAGCAGAAATTTAAATGTCATTTGGGTACAGGTAATATTAAAGTTGTTTTATATTGTTTTACTTTATTGAAAAGCTAGCTGTGGAATTGGGTTATGGCTCTCCCTTTTACAGACCCAGGCATGCTCTTAAAGTCTATGTCGAGGGTCAAGAGCTATGACAGGGAGAAAAGAGCAAAGCAGGATAGCTAAAGGGATTATTGGTTTCATTTAATTGCCCAAAACTATTACATAAACTTTCTATGATTAAAAAATATCTGTAATGTGTGTAACAAAAAGTTAATTTAAAACTCATAATATGAGGTTGGTTTTTGGAAATCTATTCATAGGTAATCTTAAAGGAACCATGTGGCATGATTCCATTTTGGGACACAAGCCATACATAGACTGCCACCATCCTTAGGTGCCACCTTTGCTAGGGATGGAGAAGAAAGATGTCATGTGACTTCACTACCATCTTGGCTAAGGGCAACCATGTGGTATGGCCCAACCAATGAGATGGCAACAGGTCTCCAAGATAGTTTAGATTGGGATGTATTTTTGTATAATTCCTATCTTGTCCTAAAAACAAATTTTACAAAAGATAGAACTTAAAAAGAATGTTTGCTTAATGAGGTATTAAAGCTTCCCCTCCATGTGTTCATATACAAGAACATACCATGCTGGCAGCCAAACATCGTAACATAAGAGTAACCCAGATAGTATTGGTTTTAAAGACATTAAAGTATCATAGAGCCAGCTGTGATCTAGAAAACAGGTTGTGTGTGTTGCCAAAGGTGAGGCCAGGGAATGACCCAAACCCCTTGAAGAAGCCCCAGACAAATCATTGAATTGAACACAAAGCATTGAATTGTTTGCACTGTTGGAGCTTGGTTTTGCCTTATGCAAATTGTGGTTGTATCCTGTATTTTCATTTTTGAAATAAAAAGATACTCTATTTTGATATTGCAGGAGCATACGGTTGAAAGATTTTAAACTTCTTTAAAAGGAAATTTTGGAGTTTTATGGAAAATTCAAATTAAAAACATGGATATTTTTTGTGGAACAGCTTCTAAATTATTTCAGTTTATAAGGCTGTGGGACACTTTGAATTTATAAGATATTTTATTATGATGTTTTTAATCTTGATAAATAGATAAATAAAAGACTAAAAAAATTAAGGCCGCAGCTATGAGCACCAAACACTAAACACCAGAGACTGAAGTATTCCCATCTTATAATGCAGCAAGACAATGACCTAAGCAGTCTGGCAAAGAACTTCTTACCTAAGGTCTATTCAGGCTAACAGAGACTGATTTAGGAATGTACGACTAACATCCTTGTTTTGCTAATGTAATGCCCACATCTTGAGACCCCCAAACAAGACCACCACAGAGCCGATATCCAATGCAAGCACAAAGCGGTTTATTAATAGCAAAGCAAGCCTGGGCTTGGTCCGATTCCAACACTCTGACTAGCAGGTGGAGGAGATCGGCCCTGAGCTTACAGAGTGAGGGGTTTTTAAAGGGAAAAACTGCAAGCTGGGAAGTACAAGCTTTGTCGTTAGAAGGTTAGGTTACTGGTTGGGGTCCAGGGGAATTTTCATCAACAACAGCTATCAAAGGACACTTGGAGTTCTCAGACATTATCCAAGGACATTTGAGTCCAGCAGATGTTGTTTATCATAACTACTTCTTGGCCAGCAGCCTTCCCACCCTGGTAGGGTTGCCTTGACCAGGGTCCTAGCAGGTTGTTTATATTTCTCTAAGAGTTATTTTGAAGGCTATTCTAAGTTTTATTGAAACATATTTCAGCTTTGTTCTAGTGCTATTAGAAATGACGTTTTTCTTTAAAATGAAGTTTGTCTTGCTCTCTCACTAACTTTTTTTATTAAGAAATTTTTTTATTCATTTTACATACCAAAGATTCCCCTCTTCCCTCCTCCCGCCCCTCCAGCCTTCCCCTCCCAACTCACCCCCCATTCCCTCCTACAAGAAGGTAAGGCCTCCCATGGGGAGGTACATTTAGTAGAGGCAGGTCCAAGTACCACCCCCCCTCCCCCCCCCCCCCACCCCCGCCCGCGGTGCCCCTCATAGAAGTGGGCTCCAAAAGACCTGTTCATGCACCAGGGATGGATATTGATCCTATGCCAGGGGGCCCCTTAAGCAGATCATGCTACACAACTGTCTTGCTATGCAGACGGCCTAGTCCATTCCCATGCAGGCTCCACAGCTATTGATCTAAATTTCATGAGTTCCCACTAGTTTGGTTTGGTTCTCTTTGTAGGTTTCCCCATCATGATATTGATGCCCCTTGCTTATAGAATCCCTCTTCTCTCTCTTCAACTGGAGCTCAGCCTGGTGTGTTTGGCTGTGGATCTCTGCATCTGCTTCCATCAATTAGTGGAGAAAGACTCTATGATGACAGTTAGGGTATTCACTGATCTGATTACTGGGGTAAGTCAGTTCAGGCACCCTCTCCACTATTGCTAGTAGTCTAAGCTGGGGCCATCCTTGGGGATTCCTGGGAACTTCCCTAGCACCCGGTTTCTCCCTATCCCCATGATGCCTCCTTCTATCATGGTATCTCTTTCAATGCTTTCCCACTCCATCTCTATTCCGGTTCAACTACCACATTCCTTTATGTTCTCATCCTCCATTGCCCACCCTCCATTGCCCACCTCTCATCACCATTTTACTGATGGATGATCTCATCTATTTCCCCTTCCCAGGCTGATCCATTCATCCTTCTTTGGGTCTTCCTTGTTAGCTAGCTTCTCTAGAGCTATAGATTGTAGTCTGTATATCCTTTGCTTTACATCTAGTATCCACTTATGAGTGAGTACATACCATGTTTGTCCTGAGCCTGGGTTACCTCACTCAGGATGTTTTTTTTTTTTTTTCTAGTTTCATCCAGTTGCCTGCAAATTTGATGATGTCATTGTTTTTCTCTACTGAGTACTACTCCACTGTGTATATGCACCACATTTTCTTCATCCATTCTTTGGTTGAGGGGCATCTAGGTTGTTTCTAGGTTCTGGCTATTATGGATAATGTTGCTATGAAGATAGCTGAGCATGTGTCCTTGTGGTATGATTTAACATTACTTGGGTATATGCCCAAGAGTGGTATAGCTGGGTCTGGAGGTAGATTGATTCCCAGTTTTCTGAGAAACCACCATACTGATTTCCAAAGTGGTTGTATGAGTTTGGACTCCCACCAACAGTGAAGGAGTGTTCCCCTTCCTCCACATCTTCTCCAACATAAGCTGTCTTCAGTGTTTTTGATCTTAGCTATTCTGACAGGTGTAAAATGATATCTCAGAGTAGTCTTGATTTGCATTTCTCTAATGACTAAGGATGTTGTACAGTTCTTCAAATGTCTTTTAGCCATTTGAGATTCTTCTGCTGAGAATTCTCTGTTTAGCTCTGTTCCTCATTTTTTAATTGGATTGTTCAGTATTTTGATGTCTAGTTTCTTGAATTCCTTATATATTTTGGAGATCAGCCCTCTGTCAGATTTGGGGTTGGTGAAGATCTTTTCCCATTCTGTAGGCTGTTGTTTTGTCCTATTTACTGTGTCCTTTGCCTTATAGAAGATTCTCAGTTTCAGGAGGTCCCATTGATTAATTGTTGCTCTCAGTGTCTGTCCTACTGGTGTTATATTTAGGAAGTAGTCTCCTGTGCCAATGCATTCAAGACTACTTACTACTTTCTTTTCTATCACATTTAGTGCACCTGGATTTATATTGAGGTCTTTGATCCACTTGGACTTGAGTTTTGTGCATGGTGACAAATATGGGTCTATTTGCAATCTTCTACATGTTGACATACAGTTATGCCAGCACCATTTGTTGAAGATGCTTTCTTTTTTCTATTATACAGTTTTGGATTCTTTCTCAAAAATCAGGTGTTCATATGTGTGCGGATTAATATCAGGGTCTTCAATTCGATTTCATTGATCCACATGTCAGTTATTATGCCAATTACAAGCTGTTTTTATTACTATAGCTCTATAGTAGAGCTTGAGATCAGGGATGGTGATGCCTCCAAAGGTGGCTTTATTGTACAGGATTGTTTTAGCTATCCTGGGTTTATTGTTTTTCCATATGAAGTTGAGTATTGTTCTTTCCAGGTCTGTGAAGAATTAGGTTGGGATTTTGATGGGGATTGCATTGAATCTGTAGATTGCTTTTGGTAAGGTTGCCATTTTTACTGTGTTAATCCTGCCTATCCATGAGCATGGGAGATCTTTCCATTTTCTGACATCTTCTTCAATTTCTTTCTTCAGAGACTTAAAGTTTTTATCATGTAGGTCTTTCACTTGTTTAGTTACAGTTAACCCAAGGTACTTTATATTATTTGTGGCTATTGTAAGTGGTGGTGTTTCTCTGATTTCTTTCCTATTTATCATTTGTATATTGGAGGGCTACTGATTTTTTTTTTTGAGTTAATCTTGTATCATGCTACAATACTGAAGGAGTTTATCAGCTGTAGCAGTTCCCTGGTAGAATTTTTTGGGTTGCTTATGTATACTACCATATCACCTGCAAATAGTGAAAGTTTGACTTCTTCCTTTCCAATTTGTATCTCCTTGATTTCATTTTGTTGTCTTATTGCTCTAACCAGGACTTCAAGTACTATATTGAATAAATATGGGGAGATTGGACATCCTTGTCATGCTCCTGATTTTGGTGGAATCACTTTGAGTTTCTCTCCATTTAATTTGATGTTGGCTGTCAGGTTGCTGTAAATTACCTTTATTGTGTTTAGATAAATTTCTTGTATTCCTGATCTTTCTAAGACCTTTATCATGAAGGGGTGTTGGATTTTGTCAAAGGTCTTTTAAGCATTTAATGAGATGATCATGTGGTTTTTTTCTTTCAGTTTGTTTATATGGTGTATTACATTGACAGATTTTCTCGTATGTTGAACCACCCTTGCATCTCTGGGGTGAAGTCAATTTGGTCATGGTGGATGATTTTTTTTAATGTGTTCTTGGATTGAGTTTGTCAGTATGTTATAATTTTTGCATCAATGTTCATGAGGGAGATTTGGCTGTAATACTCTATCTTTGTTACATCCTTTTGTGGTTTGGGTATCCGAGTAACTGTAGCCTCATAAAAGGAGTTTGGTAATGTTCCTTCTGTTTCTGTTTTGTGGAACAATTTGAAGAGTATTAGCTCTTGGTATTAGCTCTTCTTGGAAAAACTGATAGAATTCTGCACTGAAACCATCTGGTCCTGGGCTTTTCTTGGTTGGGAGAATTTTAATGACTGTTTCTATTTCCTTAGGGTTTATAGGTCTACTTAAATTGTTTATCTGGTCTTTATTTAACTTTAGTATGTGGTACCTATCCAGAAAATTGTCTGTTTCTTTTAGATTTTCCAATTATGAGGAGTATAGGTTTTTGAAGTATGATCCAACAATTCTCTGGATTTCCTCTTTGTTGTTATGTCTCCCTTTTCACTTGTGATTTTGTTGATTTGGATGCTCTCTCTCTCTGCCTTTTGGTTAGTTTCGATAAGGGCTTGTCTATCTTGTTGATTTTCTCAAAGAACAAACTCTTTGTTTCATTGATTCTTTGTATTGTTCTCTTCACTTCTATTTTGTTAATTTCAGCTCTCAATTTGATTATTTCCTGGCGTCTATACCTCCTGTGTAAGTTTGCTTCTTTTTATTCTAGAGCTTTGAGGTGTGCTATTAAATCTCTAGTGTGAGATTTCTCCAACTTCTTTGTGTGGGCATTTGGTGCTATGAATTTTCCTGTTAGCACTGCTTTCATAGTGTCTCATTAGTTTGGGTATGTAGTACATTCATTTTCATTGAATTAATTTCTTTCTTTATTTCTTCCTTAATTCCTTGGTGAATCAGTTGAGCATTATTCAGTTTCCATGCAACTGTAGGCTTTCTGTAATTTTTTTGATATTGAAATATACCTTTAAGCCATGGTAGTCTGATAAAATACAGGAGGTTATTCCAATTTTTTTGTATCTGTTGAGATTTGCTTTGTGATCGAGTATGTGGTCGATTTTAGAGAAAATTCTATGGCATGCTGAGAAGAAGGTATATTCCTTTGTGTTAGGGTGGAATATTCTGTAGATATCTAGTAAGTTCATTTGAGTCATATCATCTGTTAGTTTTCTTATTTTCTGTTAGGTTTCAGTCTGGCAGATCTGTCCATTGGTGAGAGTAGGGTGTTGAAGTCTCCCACTATTAAAGTGTGGGATTTGATATGTGATTTAAGCTTTAGTAATGTTTCTTTTACATATGTGGGTGCCCTTGTATTTGGGGCATAAATGTTCAGAATTGAGATTCATCTTTGTGGATTTTTCTTGTGATGGATATGCAGTGTCCTTCCCAATCTCTATTAACTGACTTTAGTTTGAAGCCTATTTTGTTAGATATTAGGATAGCTACACCAGCTTGCTCCTTAAATCTATTTGATTGAAAAGTCTTTTCCCAGTCTTTTACTCTGAGGTAGTGTATGTCTTTGAAGAGAGGTGTGTTTCTTGTATGCAGCAGAAGATGGATCCTGATATCTTATCCATTCTGTTAGCCTGTGTTTTTTTTTTAATAGGTGAATCGAGTCCATTGATATTAAGGGATATTAAGGACCAGTGATTGGTAAATCTTGTTATCTTTTGATGGTAGTGTGTATATTTCCCTTCTTTGGGATTTATTGCAGTGGAATTATCTATTGCCTGTGTTTTTGTAGGTGCATCTAACCTCTTATGTTGGAGTCTTCCTTCTAGTGCCTTCTGTAGGGCTGGATTTGTGGATAGGTATCATTTAAATCTGGTTGTGTCTTGGCATGTCTTGTTCACTCTATCTATGGTGATTGAAAGTTTTGCTGGGTATATTAGTCTAGGCTGGCATCTGTGGTCTCTTAGTGTCTGCATTATTTCTGTCCAGGTCCTTCTGGCTTTCAGAATCTCCATTGAGAATTCGGGTGTTATTCTGAAAGGTCTGCCTTTTTAAGTCACTTGGCCTTTTTCCTTTGCTGCTCTTAATAGTCTGTCTTTATTCTGTATGTTTAGTGGTTTAATTATTATGTGGCAAGGGAACTTTTTTGGAGGTCTAGTCTATTTGGTATTCAATAAGCTTCTTGTATCATCATAGATATTTCCTTCTTTATGTTCGTAAAGTTTTCTGCTGTGCATATCTGTATGCTGTGAATGTGTTGCTATGATTGATTGATATGTAAAACGCTGATTGGCCAGTAGCCAGGCAGGAAGTATAGGCAGGACAAAGAAAGAGGAGAATTCTGGGAAGTAGAAGGCTGAGTCAGGAGATGCTGCCAGCTGCTGCTGCCATGAGAAGTATGATGTAAAATATTGGTAAGCCACAAGCCACATGGCAACTTATATATTAATAGAAATGGGTTAATTTAAGATATTTAAAAACTAGATAGCAAGAAACCTGAGCCATTAGGCCAAATAGTTTAAATAATATACACGTCTGCGTGTTTATTTGGGTCTGAGTGACTGCGGACCTGGGCGTGACTGGAGATAACCCCAGCTATAGTTTTCTTCCATTATTTTGTTGCATATATTTTCTGTCCTTTTGAGTTGGTATTCTTCTCCTTCTTCTATCTCTATTATTCTTAGGTTTGGCTTTTTCATGGTATCCCTGGTTTCCTGGACATTTTGTGTTATGACATTTTTGGCTTTGGTGTTTTCTTTGACTGGTGAAACTATTTCCTCTACTGTATCCTCTATGCCAGAGATTTTTTTCTTCCATTTCTTTGTTTGTGATTTTTTTCATTTTTAAATTATTAAAAGAGTTTCTATTTATTTTATATACCGAATACAGATTCCCCTCTCCTCCCTCTTCCCACCCATAACCTTCCCCCCAACCCATCCCCCATTCTTACCTCCTCCAAGGCAAGGTCTCCCGTGGGGATTCAGCAGAACCTGGTACACCCAGTTGAGGTAGGTCCAGGCCCCTCCTCCCTGAACCAAGGCTGCACAAAGTGTCCCACCATAGGCATTAGGCTCCAAAAAGCCAGTGCATGCACCAGGGACAGGTTCTGATCCTACTGCCTGGGACTGCCCACCCCCCAACAGTTCAAGCTAAACTACTGTTTTGCCTATCCAGAGGGCCTAGCCCACTACCCAACATCATAGGAAAAAAAAACAGGATAGATAAAAGAATCCTGTACAATAAAGCAACCTCTGAAGGCATAATGATTACTGACTTCAAGCTTTACTATAGAGCTATAGTAATAAAAAACAGCTTGGTACTGGCATAAAAACCAACATGTGGACAAATGGAATTGAATTGAAGACCCTGACATTAATCCGCACACATATGAACACCTGATTTTTGATCCAAGCCAAAATGTACAATGGAAAAAAGAAAGCATCTTCAACAAATGGTGCTGGCATAACTAGATGTCATCATGTAGAAGAATGCAAATAGATCCATATCTGTCACCATGCACAAAACTCAAGTCCAAGTGGATCAAAGACCTTAACATGCATCTAGTTACACTGAACCTGACAGAAGAGAAAGTAGGAAATAGTCTGGAATGAATTGGCACAGGAGACCACTTCCTAAATATAACACCAGTAGCACAGACACTGAGAGAAACACTCAATCAATGGGACCTCTTAAAACTGAGAAGCTTTTGTAGGGCAAAGGACATTGTCAATAAGACAAAATGACAGCCTACAGAATGGGAAAAGATCTTTACCAACCCCACATCTGACAGATGACTGATCTCCAAAATATATAAAAATCACTTCCATTTCTTTCCTGGTCCTTACATAGTGCCAGTTCGTTATACTTGCATCTGTAGCCTCTGTGCATTTACTCAGATTTTCTAGCATTCTCTTGGTTTGTGTCTTCTTAATTGTTTCTATTTCAGTTTTCAAGTCTTGAACTGTTTTCTTCACTTGTTTAATTGCTTTTTCATTTTTTTGGCTTTCTGTAAGTGATTTATTGATTTCTTCTAATTTTTTTGTTTGTCTTTTCCTCAATTTATTTAAGGGAATTTTTCATTTCCTCTTTAAGGACTCTATCATCTTTATAAAGTTATTTTTAAGGTTACTTTCTTCTGCTTCTTCTATGTTGTGATTTTCAGTTCTTGCTGTTGTAGAACCACTAGGTTCTGGTGATGTCATATTGGCCTTTATGTTGTTGTATGTTTTTTTCCACTGGTGTCTACCCATCTCTTCCTGCAATAGGTGCAAGAGGTGTCTGTATCTTAGCGAGCTGCTCTTGGCTCAATCTGTGCTTGCTGTGTCTGTGTCTCAGGGGGCCACACTGGGTCCAATATTAGCTCTTGGTCTAATTTGAGCTGGCGGATTCTGTGTCCCAGGGAGCTGCTCTTGGTCTAATCCAAGCTAGCTGATTCTTTGTCTCAGGGGGCTGCTTTTGGTTATATCAGGGCTCTTGGTCCAATCAGAGCTGGCAGATTCTGTGTCTCAGGAAGCCTCACTTGGTCCAATGAGAGCTCTTTGTCCAACAAGAGCTTGTGGATTCTTGCCTCTGGAATCCACTCTTGGTCCAATGAAAGCTGGCAGATTCTGTGTCTCAGGAAGCCACCCTTGGTCCAATGAAAGCTGATGGATTCTGTCTCAAGAAGCCACTGAGGTTTCAGGGGGAGGTATATTGAGGTAGGGTGTGGGTCTTGTAGATTGTAGGCTCTGATGGGGGGGATTGCTGGGGGATCCTGCCTACAGGAATCTTCTCTGCTGGCTGGCAACTGGGGCAGCAAAGGGCTAGCTAACATTATTGGTAAATTTAGTCATATAACAAACAGTGATATTCTGTAATGGTGCACTATGTAAGGACCAGGAAAGAAAACTTGCCAGTTTTCCTACGGACTATATTCATGATTTAAGTTTTTTCTTTTGATATTAAAAAGAGCTTTAATTCAGAAAATGTCATTTTTATTATAAACTGTTAAAGATGATTAATCCTTAGTATGCTCATAGCTATATATTTAGTAATGCTAAGTCAACAGTCAACTTCCTGGCATAGGAAACAAAATGGGTATCTATAATACCAATGGCATACTAGGAAAGTGGTCCCAGATTTATCAACAGGTAGATTTTATTAACTAAAAGAGTTCTACAATAAAGGTACATGACATGATTCATGCAGAAAAAAAAAGAGGCGTTATATGACTTTGAGATAAAATTGCTGTTTCTATACAAACCATGTAAGATTATAATCTGGCTGTACTCAAAGGGGACCTGAGATAAAATAAATGAATGGTGCCCTGCTGTGGGATGGTCTTTATGTCAAATTGCTCTGATTGGTCAATAAATAAAACACTGATTGGCCAGTGGCGAGGCAGGAAGTATAGGCAGGACAAGGAGGAGAAGAATTCTGGGAAGTGGAAGGCTGAGGCAGAGACACTGCCAGCCACTGCCATGACAAGAAGCATGTGAAGACACCGGTAAGCCACGAGCCACATGACAAGGTATAGATTTATAGAAATGGATTAATTTAAGATATAAGGACAGTTAGCAAGAAGCCTGCCATGGTCATACAGTTTGTAAGCAATATAAGTCTCTGTGTTTACTTGGTTGGGTCTGAGCAGCTGTGGGACTGGCGGGTGAGAGAGATTTGTCCTGACTGTGGGCGAGGCAGGAAAACTCTAGCTACAGTGCCCTGTCCATTTCCAGGCTCATTCTAGATAGTAACTCCAATGTCAGACATCACAGGGCCTTTGACCCTTCTGTTTCCTGTTTGAGTATCATTAAACTGATGGTTATTGCATCCCAATATAAACAGGTACGCATCACAGAATATAGGGTTTAACTCAGGATACAACTCAAGCAGAAAATATAAGAGCCAAAGTTAAACTGTGAGCTCTACTTGCCCTAGGACAAGATAACATCTTAGAATGCTGGGAGCTGTAGTTCTTGGGAAATAACAAGCCATATATTCACTCCTCTAAATTAATTTGTGTAAACCAACTACACTGGATGTGCTTGATCACATATAGGTAGGAGGTACTTAGTTAGGAAATACACCAGGATGGATCCTTGTCTCTGATTGGATCTGATGGGAAACGCATTTGCAAAATGTGATTTGGGGCCATTTTCTGGGAACCCAGAGAAGGACGTGGCCAGAGACCATCTACCTGACCAGTATTTAATTAAAGCTTGCTTTAAATTTGGCTTAAAATTGTGGACCTGGTTTTTCTCATGCAAATCTTAAAAATAACAGTTGTACATTCCATTTCACTCCACAGTTCCTGTATTCAAGACTGTTTTCTGTCTTAAAACTATGAAAAAATGTGTATCAGTGAATATTACTTTTAGTTAACCATGGCATTGGTTAGTTGGCTTTTAAAAATTTACATATTTATATATTGTACAAAATTTGCAGTGCTTTCATTTAGTCATTCATTAAGTCAGTGTTTTTCAAAAGAAATCAGAGCAATTGTTCTCACTTGGTTATAATTAAATATTTTGTGTTCCTTCTACATTTGGAGTCATATTCAATAAATTATTGTCAACTCAAATGTCATGAAAAATGCCAGTAAAATATATTCTTACCCTAAGCGTTACCTCTTCACATTCTTTTATGTAACTTTTGTATATGGTATAACTTAAGGAGTCTTGCTTTAAATAGTAACATGTGGTTAGAAAACTGGAATATTGGCATGTACATCATGAACATTATCTGGAAATTTGTAGCACATGAAATTACCAGGATCTACATTTATTGAAGCAGACACTCTAGATGTGAGGTTGAAAGACTGTGCTTTAATAAACCCACCAGGTAATATTAATACATGAAAAGTCTGAAAGTTATTTAAGTGCTCATTTGCTTGCAACCAGAACAGAAGTGTTTCAGTGCATTTGTTATTTCATACTCTTTTCAACACTGCTCACATCCTAAACCATTCTAAATTTACATACTAGACCAGAAACTGTTATAAAACAGGGTAAGTTTCACTTAGATTATTTTGAAAAAGATAGTAAGTAGTTGAGCTAAAAGAGTCATCCTACTACCATTGTTGAATGCAAACTATCAATTTAATGTCAGGTATGTCTTTTACCCTACTTACCAATAAGAAATAGGAACAAAAAAGGTTTGATGTATGACAAAGTTTTAAGATTCTGGTGTGGTAAAAATAAGATGCCTCCATATGTTAATGGATACAGTTCCTGATAGCTTTGAATTATATGCATCATTTTGGAAATGTTTATAGCACACATTTTAGCAGGTGGAGAAAACTGACATTTATATCTCCAAGATTTCTACCTCATATCTATAGCCTTTGTAATTGGCACAGATTGGCAGAGAAAATGATTAGCCTATAGCAGCATCTAAATGATGGCTCATTTCCAGTAATAATATATTTCTGACATGCATGACCTCATAATTAATCTTGATGTTATAGGCTATAAATATTTTAAATGTCAGTAGATTAAATATTATATTAAGTAGATTTTCACAGAATTTAAATGAATCTGTATTTCTCATTGTTGATGACTTACATATCCACAGAAAAGAACTCTACTCTAGACTCTCAAATATTTGCTTGGAAAATAAAAATACTGACCAGTTTTTATTCCTCAATGGATTTTAAGGTTATAAGAACCCAGGAGTAGCAAACAGCATGACATATGTTGTTTATTAAATGGTAGACTTAAAGGCTATAATTTTCCTTGCCTGTTGTTTAGAAAATTTTTAGTGGGACAGAAATTTAGTAGATATTACATGACTACAAGCATAAGAATTTTAGAAGAACAAAGTAAAAAATGCAAGATATCTTTACTAGAGTAAATAATATTCTATTTAATTAGTGCTAATCTAAGAGAAGAATGCCAGAAAGTCAAAATCTCAAAATCAAATTCTCGGTATAGTATACATTTTAGGTCAGACTAGTGCTTTACCAACAGAAGATTTCTTGCTTTTCTTTAATTAGCAGTATAAATTCATTGTAGCCAATTATGTAGATACTTTCAAATAATTTAAAAGTTCAACTTTGCTGTATAAGCCTTATCTGTCAGGAATTCAGAGGCTGAAACAAGAAGTTTCCAAGTTCAAAGTCTAGCAGACGATATGGTGAGTTCAAGGCCAGCTTAAAAAACTTTGTAAGGTTGTCTCAATTTAAAATCACATAATAGGTAGGATGAATATAGGTTCAATGATAGAACACTGTTTAGCAGCTTTCCCATAAACAAATATTTACCATTACTTAAAATGAAAATAATTATTGTCAAAAAACTCAGGTCAATTAATCTGTGCATTCTTTGTATTGTAGCATAGGTAGCTGATCCTGATCTTGAGGATAGCATATGTATTATATATATATATATATATATACACATATGGAACTTAGAGAAATTTTTATAATTATAGAGGATTTTAAAACTTCCATTAACAAATTTTTAGTCATGTTTTCCCTATCTGAATGAAATAATGTTTCTTTATGATACTCCTAAAAATAATACAACAAACACACCACTATAGATAAGAAAAAAATCATTGTTCTGTCTATATTTTTTTAAAGTTGTCCTTTTTTGTAGTTTCTCAGGCTTTGGCTAGATTAAGGCTATACAATTTTTTCAACCACATTTTTTTCTTCAAATAGATTTCATTCAGTATCTGGACACAGGTGTATTATTCTGTTCATGATAGTGTAACAGGGACAAGGTGTCCCTTTCTACTATCAATAACTAGAAAATGGAACAACATTCATTAACCAGTATTCATCAAACATTAAATACTAGATATGACAGAAGAGTAGTCACTGAGGGAAGAAAAGACATGAATCCTATTATTTTCTATGCTTGGTGGTTAGAGAACATTACAAGTTATAGTTCATAGAGAGCAAATTCAAAGGTCAATCACGTTACAGGTCAATGATATTATTCCATTAAAAATATTAAGTTCAGAGTTTAAGTATTCAAGAATTATAAAATTCTTTGTATACATAATAATGTCTGAGAATCTATATGGGAGTTTCTTCGTACATGCCTGAATTCTAAATTACAAATGAGTAAATGTGACTAATAAGAACTACAAAAAAACATACATTGAAAGTATCTTGACATTCTCAAAGAACTAGGAATCATTTGCTTGCCACAGTGGACGCAAATCACTTAACTAATTGGGCTTCATATTGGGACTTCAGAATGATTATTAAGCGTGGTACTGTGGCTAACGTAGTTTTATATTAAAGGCTACTTTTAAACAAACCTCAAAGGGAACTTATTATATATATATTCATAATATCACAAATTAAGTTATGTAGCATGAATCTTAAAGAGTCTTATTAACAAAATCAAATCTGAGGCCAGTTATTGGGGTGAACACTGGAAGATCATAGAGACAGAATAAGCCACAGCTATCTCACCTTGACGGATCCTCAGCTGGTCTTGCTTCCTCAGACTGGAAGCCTCTATGTCCTCATATCCAAATGACTCTCAGCTGAACTGCTGCTAGAAGCCTGAATGCTTAACCAGGCCAAATGCTTCTCCAGGCCAAATGCTTCTAGTTTCTGGTCCTCACGCTTTATATACCTTTCTGCTTTCTACCACCACTCCCTGGGATTAAAGGTGTGGGTCAATATGCCTGGCCGTTTCCAATGTGGCCTTGAACTCACAGAGATCCAGAGGGATTTCAGTCTCTGGAATGCTAGGATTAAAGGCGTGTGCTACCACTGCCTAACCTCTATATTTAATATTGTGGCTGTTCTGTCTCTGACACCAGATAAGTTTATTAAGGTACACAATATTTTGAGGAACACAATACCACCACAAAGTTAAGGGGTACAACAAAATGTAACATATAATATTTCAATTTTCACACTATTCAGATTCAAAATCAAACTCATCACTCATAAAGAGAAGGGAGAAAATATGATCCATCACCAATAAACATTTAAGTAAAAACAAGTGGAGAAATGGAAAAAAAAATGATGGAATAAACATACAAGGATATTTAACGAAATACTATTGACATATTTTCTACTTCAAAATCTACAAACTTTAAGACAAAACAAAAAGGAACAGTGAATATAAAAATAATCCAATGCTTCTTTTTCTTAGTGCCTACTAGATTGTTATTGTGTCAAGATGAAGCAGAATATCTCCTTTCTAGGCACTGACTGTCAAAAACTCATTGAAATGGATGAACAGAAGCCTTTGTACTGACTATGGGAAGTACATGGGCACAGAAGTAGCTACTGATGCTTTGGTTGAAAAGTGTAAGGCTTATTTGTTCTGAATCTGTGGTAGGAAAGACAAACATGGCTTTCCCATGAAGCAAGGCATCTTGCCCCATGGCAGAATGCTCCTGCTGTTGAATAAGTATCATGCTTGTTATAAACCAAGGAAAACTGGAGAGAGGAAGAGCAAGTCTGTTTATGATGCATTGTAGATGCCCATGTGAGTATTCTCAACTTATTTGTTGTTTAAAAAGAGAAAGAGCAGAATATCTCTGGACTGGCAAATATAACTGGATCTGGAGAGATGGCTCAGTGTTTAAAAGAACTAGCTGGTTTTCCAAAGGATCTTTGTTGAAATACAAACACCAATATGGCATCTCACAACTGTCTATAACTCCAGTTCCAGAGGATCTGACACCATCACACAGACATACATGCAGGCAAAACACTAATGCACATACAATTTAGAAAATCATTCAAAAAGAAGATTATGTCTATCAATATGCTGTCAGAAAGCACTTAGACAAACAAGGTAAGCAACTGTTTTTACTACAGAACTATAGTTAGTCAGAAGATTTCCTGTGTCCCACCTGTCCCACAGTCAGGACAAGTCTCTTATCCATAGTCCCACAGCCTTTTATAAAATAATCACACAGAGACTTAATACTATTTATAACTGTTCAGCCATTAGCTCAGGCTTATTACTGACTAGCTCTTACACATAAATTAACCCATAATTTTTATTTATGTTTAGCCACATGGCTTGGTACCTTTTCTCAGTGCTGCCTTGATATCTTGCTTCTTCTGTGTCAAGATGATGACCTCTGACTCAGCCTTCCTCTTCTCAGAATTCTCCTCATCTGCTTGTCCCACCTATACTTCCTGTCTGGCTACTGGCCAATCATCATTTTATTTATCAACCAATCAGAGCAACACACATTCACAGTACACAGAAAGACATCTCACAGCACTGTAGTGATAAAAAAAAAAACATGGTATTGACATGAGTACTGACACATTGGTCAACAAAATCAAACTGAAAACCCAGACAAAAGTCTACATAGCTATTACCTCCTGATTTTTTACAAAGAAAAAATACATTCTGGAAAAGAAAAACACAGCATCTTCAAAAAATGGTGCTAGTCAAACTGCTTGGCTACATGTAGGAGAATCCAAATAGATCTATACTTATCACTTAGCATAAAAACCTCAACTATAAATGGATCAAGGACCTCAACACCAAACCTGATAGAAGAAAAGTTAGGGAATTTCCTTAAAATCATTGGCACAAGAAAGAATTTTCTTAACAGAACACTGATAGCACAGACATTGAGATGAACAACTAATAAATGGGACCTCATGAAACTGAAAAGCTTCACTATGGCAAATAATACCATCATTCAGACAAAGAGGCTGGCTACAGGATACTATTGTTCTTCTAAAGGTACTTAGCAATAAAATGACTTCTATGACATTCTCCAATACCCATAGATGAATGTCTCCTTCAACCCTTATCAGAGATGTTTCCTCCTGCAGGAGTTGGGAACTACCACAGAGACCCACAACTGGACAATGTGCTTAGACTGAAAGTCTTTTGACCACTAAGTCCTAAATGAGATACCTTTATCAAGCCCCTCCCTTCAGGAAGAGCCAGAAAAGTTGTAAGAGAAAGAAGGAGGGAATGGATGACACTAAGGAAACAGTATCTTCTAGGCATTATAGGACTTGTACACATATGAACTCACAAATACTATGTCAGCATACCTTGGGCCTATATAGGTACATGTAAGATGATATTCAAGCACTAATATGGTGAAGTGGATGTAATCTCTCATCAATAAACAAGAATTTATCTCCAATTGATGACTGCTTATGGAAAATAAAATAGTTTTCTCCAGTGCAGTCTTACTGGGTATATAAGCCACACTTAAGGGCTTGCTGAGTAGTAGAAGGCTAATAAAAATGAACTCATTGGTAATTTTGAATTCTTTGTCCTATATTGCTTTGTTTGGAGATTTCTTTACCTTACTGGTTTTTGTTTTCTATTATACTTTCCAATTTTATATTTTTATGCATTTTGTTTTTGCGTATGTCTCTCTTTGTGTGTATGTTTCTTGTGCTTCTTTTTCTTCTTACATTATTATTCTGAGTTTGCCTATTTGTTTTTAAAATAAAGAGAAAATGAAGGCACAGGATTGAATGGCTGTGGAAATGGGAAGGAGGAGGAGAAACCATGAACTGAATATAGTATATGAAAAAATACTTTCAGTAAATAAATAAATTTATTTTAAAAACTGGAAAGTAAAAGAAGAGAAGGAGGAAGAGGCTGTATAGTATGCTAAACTTTTAGCCATGAAAATGAAGGAAGCCAAAGAAAAATGCCAGGAACAGATTGCCAAGAGAAGTAGGCTGTCCTCACTAAGAGCTTCTACTACTAAGTCTCAGTCCAGTCAAAAATAAGTCTTTAAGAGGAACAGATAAATGATCAGACCTTGAAAAAAATAAATAGTACAATGGATCATCTATAAGGAAACAGTAATTGAAACACAAAATATATGGTAAAAGGATTAACAAAACTCAAGACATAGCACTATGAACTATGCAAGAGGAACAAAATATTAAAAGTAAGCTAAGTTTTAGGAACCTTTTGAGATGGCATGATTGCTTTTGTAGAAAATCCCCACAGAACATTCAAAGATACTAAAAAAAATAAAAAACCTATATCAGTGATAGTCACATTATATACATTCTATAAATAAAAAACTATTTGTAAATATACCAATAGAGAAGAAAATAAACTAATA